>JAODPA010029762.1:0-12537 GCA_025585075.1 Nepenthes mirabilis
TAAATAGAGACAAGAATAAAGACAGAGAAGTAGAGACAAAAATAGAGATCAGAGGTCAAATCAAGGGGGTGAGGGGGAGTCATGAATAGTCAATTGCATTCGATTTCTCAAAACATTCATTCATTTATCAATAATCCAAAAACTAGAGTATAGGTCTTTATAAAGAGTAATACTAGGCTTAAGATAATTTGGTAATAAATTATCTGTTACTAAAAATAAGAAATCACAACAAAATTATAATATCTTCTAAAATTTTTAGAAATATTTGATGTGATGTCCACATCACATGTCATATTGGGTCAACCCTAGACCAAAATCTAAGACAGAATTAATTGAATTCCTTCAAAGCAATTATGACATCTTTACTCAAACATTAGTCAACATGTCTAGAATTCTAACAAAAATGATAATTCATAAATTAAGTGTTGTTCCAGGACAAAGCCTGCCCGACGAAAAAAGACCAAATTATTGCACAAAAAAGCTAAAAGCAAAAAGAAAAACCACAAAAGCTAATAGAAGTTAGATTCATTTTTTGAAGTAAAATACCTTGATTGATTGTCCAATGTGGTACTCAATAAGAAACGTAGTAGAAAGTGGCAAATATGCATCGACTTCACAAATATGAATCACGCATGTCCCATAGACATTTTTCTCTAAGAATAGACTAGTTGGTAGACTCAACCTTTGATCACTAATAATTGAGTTTTATGGATGCCTATTCTTGATATAACCAAACCCGAATGGTTCACAATGATAAAGAAATGACTTTTTTTTATGACAAATCAAGGGATATGCTACTATATGGTCATACCCTTTGGTCTTAAAAATGCTAGAGCAACTTATTAGTGACTAGTCAATAAAATGTTCAAACAACAAATCACTCGAAATGCAATAGTCAATGTAAATGACATGTTGGTCAAATGTGTTGTCGAAAATTACCACATCATGGATTTATCAAATATGTATGTTGTACTTAGGACCTATCAAAAGAAATTAAATTCAACTAATGGTGTGTTTAGGGTCACTTCGGGCAAATTCCTGAGATTTATAGTGTCTAAATGGGACATAAAAGCTATTCCCAAAAAAATAAAATCTATCATGGACATGAAGGCTCCAAAATTACTTAAGGATATACAAAGGCTCACTACACCACTAGCTACTTAATCACAATTCATGGAAAGCTGGCTGAAAAATACATCTCATTCTTTAAGGCACTTGGATGAGACAAAAACAAATGGATTTAGGTAGACCGATGAGTATCAGAAAGTATTTCAGGATCTAAAGGTATACCTTAGACATCCACTTCTCAACACATCCAAAAGCCCAGTCTTAATTAAGGTAGAACCAGAAATATAAAGACTAGTATACTATACCTGTAAGGTCCTAGTGAATCCTCAGATACATTACTCATTGTCAGAAAAGACTAGATGGTTATTAGTGTTTTCCACCAGAAGACACCAACCATACTTCCAAGCTAACAAAATTATGGTCTTAACATATCAACTTTTAAAGAGAGTTTTATAGAAGCTAGAAGTATCTAAACGCGTAATTTAGTGGTTCATCAAGTTAGGTGAGTTCAACGTTGAGTTTAAGGCTCGACCTTTTTATAAAAGGACAAGCTCTCATAGACTTTATTGTTGGAAATACCTCTTCTAACGTAGCAAAACCAACCACTAGAGGATTAAAAACAAAAACCAAGATCGTCCAGCAACCTACAACCGCCACAATGGACTCTCCATGTAGATGAAGCATCCTGCCAGTCCGACAATGGGGTAGGGGTGGTGCTCACTTCCCTAGAATGAAAAGAGCTAAAATGCTCTATCACTTTTGAGTTTTAGAAACTAATAATATTACCAAATATGAAGTTCTGATTACTAGATTGAAAAAAGTAAAGAAATTCTCTATCAAGAATCTATTGATTTATAGTGATTTGAGCTAGTTGTGGACCAAGTATTTGCTAATTTCAAAGAAAATAGGCTAGATCTAGCCAGATATTTAAACAAAGTCTTAGTACTCTTCTCTGTCCTTGAAACGTACGAAGTCATTCATATCCCACATAAATAAAATTGGAAAATAAATAATCTTTAAAAGATGAAAACTTCAGGTAATTCAAAGAAATATGGTTGTGATACATGTGAAATCTTAAAAATGCCAAGCAGTTCAGAGGTGGTTATACCTTTCAGACTATCAAATACATGTCTACTTTCATGCGAGTCATGAATCATATCTTCAAATCATTTGTCAAGCAGTTCAAGGTGGTTCACTGTGATGAAATCTTGATATTTAGCAAAGATGAGAAACTAGAAGTAACTTCAACAAACCTTTTTTGTACCTGAAGAACAACTATATGCAAACTTGGATAAGTGTAATTTTTTTCACTAACATGCTTATTTTCTTTGGTATTGTCGTTCCTGATCAAGGTACTAAGGCTGATCCGACTAAAGTTAAGGCCATCCTAAGTTTTCAAACACCAACTTCACAAGAAATCCTGAACTTTATTGGCTTAGCTTCATTCAATAGGCAGTTCATAAAAGATTTCAATACCAAAGCAGCTCCCACAACTAAATTGTTGAAGGCAAATATGTTCAAGTGGATGACAAAAGCCCATGTAAGCTTCTCTCAGCTAAAGCACCTACTTAAGGTCGCCCCAGTCTTGGTATTTCATGATATTAACAGGGTATTTGAGATTGACTATGATACTTCTAATTTAGGCATCACAGCAATTCTCAGGCAAGGAGGAAGACCAAACTAAATGAATCTCATAAGAAATATATCACCTATGACACAGAATTTTATGCTATCACCTACACCCTTAAGCACTGGAGTCACCTACTACCTAGAGAATTTATTAACTTTATTCTCGTCATCAGGACTTAAAGTTCACTAACAAGCAATAAAAACTCAGAATTTCATGTCGATTGGGTTGAATTTCTTCAATTCTACGATTTTTCTTATTCAGCATAAGTTTGAAACTCAAAATAAGGTGGCTGACACTTTAACGAGCTTGTGACGTACAAAGACGATCTATTTTGCACGTAAAATTTATCAGATTCAAAGTAGCCAATGAGATGTACAAAGGCAATCTGTTCTTTAACAAGTTCGTGTAAGTGTGCGCAATCAAACATTTACTTCTTGATTGCTACATCTTCAAAGGGACATGGCTTTGTATCCCTGAATGTTCATTAATGGAAATCATCATACAAGTTCATATAAGAGGACTATTTGGACATTTTGGATGAGACAAGACTATCGCCCTCAAGGAAGATATGTTTGTTTTTGGCCAAATATATGATTCGAGATGTCAAACTATAGAGTTGATACTCGTGCACCAAAGGAGGCAAATATTATGAAACTATAGAGTTGATCGCTTGTCAAACTTGGGAACATCAGTGCCTCGTGGATGTTAGCCAACTGTTGATGGTAAGCTCATAGTCGTTAGTTCAGAATGACAAATAAGATCCGATTAATTTATTACGATATTTCTTATAGTTGTAACATCTGTTGAAATAAGTTCAAAAGAACCTATTCCTTTATTGATATTCGGATTCGGTTGAATCCCGATTCCGTTCACAATGTTTGGCTTTAGTAAAAACTTTGATAGTTGTCTTGTAGCTTATAAGTTGTGATGGCATCGAGTTTCAAATAGATGATAATTGATTGTAAATTGCTATTGTTTTGTATAATGATGCTGTTTTTTGAGATATTTTATTGAAATTTGATACTATTGATTATATCATTATTGGACATTTGGCTCACCCTTACGTTTTCTTTGCTTCGGAGTAGAGTAAATTAATGGCATATTAGTGAAGATCATATTATTGCTATAGAAACTTCAGGTAGAGAGATGATTTCTGAGTATAAAAACATCATACCGAAAGATAAGAGTTTTTCTTCTGAGTTTTTGATAGATGTTATACAATACTTTAAGATTGCATTCCTTTTGGTTTTATTTTATATGGACATTTATAAAATCTCTCATTTCAAGGAATTTAATATTTATGAAAGATATTTTATTTATGATTGATTTATAGTGAACATTTATGATTTGAATTTTTTCGCGTAGTTGGATTGGGTCGGGTCTGGTGATTCGGGTTTGAGTCACCACACATCCAATAGTCAAGCCTATTCTTATCCTCTCTTTGACAGCCAAGCAAGCAAGAATGGTTGCCCACCCATTTGTTGCTCGTTAATATGATCTACATGATATGACCATGTTTTATTATTACCTTACTGTCAACTCGTGTCTCGAATGGATAGCTAATGCAAAGGCATGCCCATGACAATACCTAAGATTTCTTTGTTTTTCTTTCAAAGCCTAAGAAGCTCCTCAGGCCCTAGTGGCGATCTTTAGCAACACTGAGGTGAATGTGAATTCCTTGGCAAAATGGAATGACAAGCAACCCCTTCCTCAAGTTAGAATTCATATGAAAACATAAAACTAAGATAACAAAGACAAGTAATACATAAAAGAGATTCTATATAGATTATTATATAGATTATGCAGGGGAAAAGCACTCTTGAACGTTACCTCTTAGAGCAACTAGATCTCAATATCTGGGAAGTACAACGAACCAATAAATGCCAAATACAAAGAGTCTTTCTTTATGTAAAATAAGCATCCTGGCAGAAGTAAGAGAATCATGTTAAACTACGATGCCTTCTCCGTACCCTATATGGACACTATAGGAGTCTTTCAGAGAAAGACGAGGCGAGAGATTTTTAAATACTAGCTTAAGTAAGGTTGGTCTTTGAAACAAGCGAAAAAGCAAGTTACTCTTACCAAATTCCCCATACTCTCTATATAACTTTAGATCACCAAATTTATACATGGCATTATTCTTTAACATTCCTGACTCCATAAAGTAAGTATCTTAACTTATAAGACCTCATTAAACTACCATAACCCCTTATTTCTACAAAGTCCACTAATTATAAAAATTATCATGGTTGGCCACAACTTCTATATAAAATTCCTTATTCTCGCCTTAAATTCGGCTATTAAAAAAAACTATTTACAACAAACCCCAGGTAAGCACCACAACTTTCAACAATTTTTTACTCAATGGAATTCAAATAGTATTCAAATACCACTCAATATAAACCCTCAGGCAAAGTCACCTAAATATAAGTACACAAAATAAATATGAGCATCTCTTTACTTCATAAATCCACCTACAATAAGATTAAGATCATTTTTGTGATCTGACATTCGAACAAAGTTCAGACTTCACAAGAACATCACTTTGCTAAGTTTGGTGTTTGAACACCGACTATCAAGCCAACTCAAATGCCACCATGCTAAGCTTTGCTTTCTTTATATGAATCTCAATAGTGTGTGAGTTAGGAAATTCAGAAAATATTTTAAGAGCCCCGCATTAGCAAAAGGGAGCTCAAAGAACCTGAGATCCCTTTGAGTTAACCTCGAATCCTTTGTCCATGAAGAATAGAACTCAATTGGACTCGATAGGGAAAAGTGAGTTATTTGGGAAGCTAACCAAGATATCTAGTTCTACTTTTTTTCTGTTGAAAGCAGCTACAAGTGAATAGTACTAATTAAAAAGTTATTGCTAAATCCTTCTTGATCCTTCCTTTGATAAAGAAGTCGAGAAATCAATGGAAAAGATACCGTACCCATGAGAAATATATCAATTGAATTCTAAAAATCAAAAAAAGTTTTAAATGCTCTTAAACCATTGCTTTAAGCCACGTTCTGCTAGTTGTGATTAGAATTCAAATTCTCCATTGGATGCTTCAAATGACAATGATGCTTACTTTTATTAAGAAATGGAAGTTTCTTCTAATTGAATTTAATGAATGCTGAGAAAGAGGATTTGTCTACTTATTCAACAAATGAATCAGTTTCTTCAACTGCAATTTAAGAAACTAACTCACCTAATTCAAATTCTACTGAAAAGTCCACCAAGGAAGATTTATTTGCTTAAGAAAGTAGATTTTCTGGCCCAGAAAAAGGTTGACGAATTTATTGTGACTTTGGTTATGTTCACCAATGATAGACATAACTTAATTAGTATTTTAAATGCTTGAAAAAGAATAATTTACAAGGACCAAACAAATTTGGCAAAGAAAATGAACTGTTTGATCTTTTCAATAGGTGTGCTGGAGATCCATGTATAAAAATGAGACATGATTCTTGGATAACTGATACTAAGGCACACGACCAATGAGTCTCATAATTTCCATTTTGAAAACTAAGAAACGAGGACAAGTCAACTTTTAAGATAATTTAAAGGCAAAATCAATGATATAGGAGATCTTGGTAATAAACCATACCCTTTATTAATAATTTCTTACTTGTTGATGGATTCAAATATAATTTTATTAGTATTATTCAACTTTACCATAAACATTGAATGTTAAATCTGAACATATCCAGAAACAAGACAAAACATGATAATTCTACTATTTTAGTTGCATAAAGAATTAAAAATGCTTATCTATGTGACTTGTATAATTTGTCTACAACAACATCAAAGAGCTCTAATGTCCTAACTGGACTCTAACCTAAGGACATTGATGTCCATTAAAAAGGAGAACTACTTAAGTGCTTTAAATGATGCCCTATGGCAACGATGTGGAGATTAGGATATGCTAGTATGTATTTGCTTTTTAAAATGGCTAAACTTGACACAGTTGGAAACTTGCCTAACCTGACCCACAAAAGATATAAAATGTAAGGTGTATGTCAAAGTGGACAAAAAACAAAAAGTTCGTTTAAACCTCTTAATTAAGTAACACGTAAATGAGCACTTGAGTGGTTGCATAAAGATTTATTAGGACCAACAGAAACTATGACTTTTGGTCAAGCAATCATGCATTTATACACGACGACGATTATATATTGCTGAGTGTTCTTTCTTTCTCATAAAACTGAAACTTCTTTGTCATTTTTTTTTGCGAAACAGTTCAAAATGAAAGAAATGCTAATATCATTATAATTAGAGGAAGTCATGATGGAAAATTTAAAAATCATAACTTTGAAAAATTTTGCATAGAAAATGCTACTTTTCTAACTTTCAGTGCACCTAAACCGCACAATGGAACTGGGCAGTAAGAAATAAAAAATAGATATTTGCAAGAAATAGCTAAAACAATGTCAATTTAACATAACTTATTGTTACACTTTAAGACAGATCTATTAAAACCTGCATATTATTTTGTAAATATAATTTGTATAAGACCAAGTCTCTAAAAAACACCATTTGAACTTTGACACGATGGAGAACTAACCATTAAGACTTTTAAAGTATTTGGGTGTCAATGCTACAATTTGAATAACTAAGAATTTCTAATAAAATTCTTGGTAAAATGAAAAAATTTTAATGTCATATTTTCTAAAAAGTGAAACTTCTCGAGTTAATTATGGAAATGCCATAATTGAAGAAACTATGCACTTTAGTGTTGATGAATGAAATAATAACATCAAGCTAACAACCAACATAGAGAAGAATATGAAAATATGAAATTGGAATTTTAAATTTAATCTCATAATCATGAAGGACATGACTTCCCTAAACATTGGGAAATATGCAGATTCTCATTCTAAAGAACTTATTAATGGCAATACTAATCGTAATGCTGGAATAAGATTCTCTTTAAGAAATACTTTGTGATCATTGGATTTTGTATCTCTATTTGAATGTAAATGTATTGATGAATCTGAAAATGATGAAAATTAGATGGCTGAAATGCATGAAGATTTAGTCAATTTGAAGAAAAGAAGTTAGGAATCTTCTTACAACACATAGAGATCGTACCGTAATTGGAACTAAAGGACTCTTTTAAAATAATCTTGATTATGTAAATGTAATTAGCTAAATTCTAGGTTAACAGAAAGTGGACTTACGAATGCACCAATCAAGAAGAAATCATTAACTCTGCACCAAGTAGATTTGATCCTATAAGAATGCTTTCAACATTCCCATGTCTTGAAAACGCATTCTTGACTGGCATCATTAAAAGAGAAATTTATGTTGAATAACCTTCCAGGAAAGAAAATATGGATTTTCCAGATGATGAGTTTAAATTGGCCAAGGCTTGTTATGAATTGAAGCAAGCACCGAGAACTTGGCATGAGAGATTATGTAAATGTTTTATTGACGAAGTCTTTAGAATTAATAAAGTTGATGATGCATTGTTTGTTAAGCATAATGGTGATAATTAATTAAATAATCATAATGTCAAACAGCATTTTTATATTTGATTTAACATATTGTTATTGTGTCATAACGCTCATGAATTGTAGTCTTTTGATCACAATTAATTCATATTGAACTTATACTTCAAATTATCTTCATGATCACACATATTCTAGTTAGACTTAGAGTTCATTTTGATCATATGGTACCCGACAAACACATGTACAAGATTGGATCATAACGCTTATATTATGAGGTTTGGTACAAATATACCAGCATGTTAAACAATGCATGGACCAAACCAAAACGACAAAGCAGGGCATTAAACTTTTTAGACAAATAGGAGCAAAAAAAACAAGAAATTTAAGTAGAGGCATCAATGAGTGTCGTCAAAGACACACAACTTAAGATAACTTTTGCACCTAACAATGCAAATGAAGTCAATCCAGAAAGTATATATGCTACAATAATATCTCATTTGACTGTATTTTTGAAGTAATAAAATCAAACCAGAACATTCATCAAAAGCAAAATCATTTGCTCCTTAGTAATTGTTTTTCGCAATAAACAATAACTAATAATAATTGATATTTGGGAGTTTTTCTATTAAATGTTCACGTTTGCCATATTTAAAACCAAACATGAATGTACTTTTATTAAGTATAAGATAAAAAAGGAGCAAATGTTTTGAAAATCTATTGTCGCTTCTAAATAGTCAAGTCTATTCATGACATTTTTAAAGAGATGTGTCGATTCAAATTAATCACGATTCCAGTAGTGATATCCATTTAAACAATTATATCTATTTGACCAATCAAATTTATTCAAACATTCCTCTTTTTATTTTGAAAATATCCAAATTCTCCCACCATTTCTAAAATATTGTAGAACATTAGATTCTCAATAATCCTGTAAACTGTCATATAGAGAAGTGTAGCTCGTCAATTATAAGGACGCAACTCACAAACAGACCAACTCAAAACTAAAATAGAAGGAAAAATCAGCAAGTCATTCAGTTCAGCAGGTGCAACCAACTACCTTGTTGTTATAGTCTGTACATGGTTAGGCAAAGACCTAAGAAATTTGAAAAATAGATAGAAAAATCAATAAGACTGTATGGCTGAGAAGGAATCCGGACCTCTCTTATGATAGTCATCACAAATCCGCTTTCTTCAATTGATTAAGCAAGGATATTCTACTAGGCTACTTACATGCCTCTAAATAACCACGGAGATATATGCATTTGTATGATGAATCCGGATGATAGTATCGTTGAGTTTCTGAACCAGCTAGCCTCTTCTATTCCTCCGCTTTTGGTTTTGCATTTCAGTTTATTTTGTCACTCCCTAGCCTCGCTATTTCCTTCATTTCCTATTGTTACAACCATTTCTCTTGTTAGTAAAGGATTAGTAAAGGATTTCTAATGCTTTACATAACATAAACTTATGCATAAATGATATCATCTTAGAAATTGAACTACTACTTGCTGAAAATATGTTACAACTAATCACATTGAATAGTAGACTAAGAATTGAACCAACATTCTATTCGAGTTGTTGAGCAGCAATTCACAAAAAAATTTAACATCATTAGGGTTCAAATATCCACCACTATTCAAGCCTGGGTCCATATCCTTTTCATAAGTTCTTTAAAGTCAAGCCCTTTAACTTCAAGAAGCAGCACCACTTCCCACTTATATTAGTAGACTCTATCAGAAACAACCTGTACTTTGAGTAATTCAACAGAATCCCCATTATAGATATATTGAGAGCATTTTGCTCGTCCTCAACTCGTACATTACGAGTGCAAGTACTACTCATACCTTGAGTTGAAACAATATAGTCTTTACGATCACTTTAATGATTTTTTTGACTCTGTTGGTAAATCAGTAGTGGCTATTTTGCCTGTGGTCCACGTTGCTGGCATGGGGTCGTGTTTGCATATGCTCCATAGGATCTTTCTTCCGAAGCTTTGCTGTTAATCTGCTTAAAGAGGATGTGTTTCTGGGACGCTTCTTCAGAGGTCTGCGGCACCATGTATTGGTTGCTACTTCACTTGTCATATCGGGATGGTGCCTCCCAAGGTCTTGCATCTGGCCGGATTGATCGATGGTTTCTGGCGACTGTTTTTTTGTTTGTTTCCTTCGAGTCTTTTATTTGCTTGGGGTATGCCCTAACGACTTTGTTCTATGTTCAAGTCAGAAAAACACTTGGGAATAAAACATTGGTTGTTGTACTCTTTATTTTCTTTCAATACAATTTACATACTTATAAAAAAAAATAATTATTTTGACTCATTAAACTCAATGATTGACTAATATCAATCATGAACTTGATGTTTTATAGTTAGTTATTTAAACCAATGAGCTTAAGTCCCATCCAATTTGATGTTTTAAACATGGCATCTTTTTCTAATCCTTTTACTAAAGGATTTGTCAATTTTCAAGTCAACCTTAAAAAGTCAACATTAATCACATCATTTACAAATAGGTTATCTCATATGGCTATGTTTTAGTCCTATACATCTGAACCTGCTATCATACACGTGATTACATGCTTATGATGAGGCCATAAAGGGTATTCATTCAACAGATTACTCAGCCACTCTACTTACGTTATTAGCAAAACTAAAGCAATAAATTCAGTTGTTACGGAAGACTTAGTTTTACATGCCTACTTCTTAAAATTACATGAAATATCACCCTCATCCTTCAAGAAGATCTATCCATAACTGTGATCTTCAGTATCAGTTACCTACCATATATCTATACATCATGCTAAAATTGAACCATATCAACAATAACAAATGTCATAGTGGATTGTTTACTTCAGATATTTTCATACCATTATGACATTATATATCATTAGGGCTGCTAGAATATATACGTAATTTGTCCACCACAGTATATATGTAGTCTTATACAAATCGTGGTACATCCAATTACACTTGCATGTTATACGTCCACACGAGTTTAAAAAAAAAAGAAAAAGGCATAAGAACAATATGAATAACATATAAAAAGTTTATTTAAACTTCAAAAAATTACTTTACATAGCACTCTCGTATACTGCACACTATTTCATTCCCTGACACCAAATGACACATCCATGTCTAATTAATTAAACTATTATTACAATACCTGATTCTATAAGTTGTCATAATATAACACGATGTTTAATCCATTAAAAAGTTACGAGAATTATTTTTATATTATCTCAATAGTCATGGCCTAATCCACATGATTATGTGCTACTAAAATAGATTCTCACTTGAGTTGTGATCACAGTTTTCATGCAATTGACAATCAAATATCAGAATCTAATGAATCCCACAATTCCACACCAGGCCGTGTTTGGGGAAAATATTAAACAGCAACATAAAAATATATGCATCATTCAAAAACAATGAGATCAAAACAAAACAAATTAGCATGTGATTTTAATGGAGATTCGACAAGATTAACTTATCTTTGAATTCCAAAATCTTTTACTTATCAATCTGGCTTGATTGCCTTCTCACCCACCACATCTTTCGTTTTGGAATGACATTACCTCGGAATCCCATCCCAGTTATTCCCATTCGCCACATGATTCTACAACCAATGTGAGTAGACACCTCCATTGTTTGCTTTTGGGGCTGGTGTTTCACAAGTACTACGGGATATTCAGGGGTCGCGGCCGCAGCTAGCCAGGCTGCCAATATCCAGAAGTTATCTTCACGTTGCCATTAAATTTTCCTCCATCGCACCGTCAACAAAACACCGTCAATTGTTCATCGCATTGGATTTTCTCTCTCCTCTTGAATTGACTCATATTCTGGCAACCTGGAAACAAAAGTCATTCTCCTAATTTTCTCTCTCTTAATTTTCCAAGTTGTGCTCACCAAACGCTTCCAGTCGTTCTCCGACTGGGACCACCAATAATGGAAATTTCGGGTCCGAATTTTCCTCCATTGCTCCAAACACCGATTCAATGCAGCGAAGTAATTCATTTGGTTCTGTCGGACGGTGAATCACCAACCGTCGACCTCATCTTCTCAGTCATTGATTCAGATATCCCCTTCAAATGCTAGTCCGTAGGATTATACGTTGCATTCAATGGCGATGGCTGCTCATTCCTCCGGTCACATTGCCCTTTGACATCGAGAGAATTTTTGAAAATTGCCCTTTGACATCGAGAGAATTTTTGAAAATGTAAAGACACGAGGTTTAGAGATGGGATGGCAGATGTGAGAGGCAGCGAAAGGAGAAATTAGTTTCTGAAATCCGAGATTTTTTTTCAATTCCATTTCATTTATAATTAAAAATTATAAATCTGATTCAAACTTGGTATATGACTAGTATATTTTATATATTTTTAGGACATACTTTTATATAGATATT
>JAODPA010029773.1:0-12537 GCA_025585075.1 Nepenthes mirabilis
ATCTAATATTAACTACAAATATTTTAGGAGTAAATCTAAATTAAAAATTAGTTATTTGTATCGAAAATAATAGCATATCTGCACTGAATAATGGTATATAACCCTATTTTATTACCATTAACTCACCATTGTGTGAAAAATGTTAGTATTAAACTTTATCAATATACATCTCACCCTCACAATTTTATTGTTTATTAGTCTTATTGGATCTGGTATGTGCCATACCCAAACCCATTGAAGCAATCGGCTTGAAGGGCACCCTTGAGTCCATTGCTCACCTCCAACTAGATCGGGTGGCAGAAGTTGTGTCGAAAAATAGATGAAGCCTAAGTTTGTTAGGATTCTTTTTGTATTGACATATTCGGTGATTATATTTGATTGTGTGTCAATATTGGGTTATATTCATTAAAGTGTTGCATCAACTTATTTCCATGGTTGTCTATTCCTAATGTCCTACGCCTACTATTTATCTGATCTGTGCTCGAGCCTAGTTTATAGTAGTCGTACGCCTACTGTTCGCTCACCATTAGCTCGAGCTGTAATTCCAATAGTATTGCGCCGGCCGTGCGTTCAATCTCCAAAACTAATAACCTTGCACCCAAAACTCGCCTCCTTCGTGCTCAAGCGGTGCTGCCTGTGACTGTGAAACCCTAGCCAGCGCTCACTGCGCACTCGGACGCCACGACGTGCATACCTCCAACGGCTATATTTTAACCTATTTTTTTGGGCCTTATGACTTTAACCCTATGGGATTTGAAATGACTTTAGAAAAGCTTTGACCTTGGATAATCTCTCAATCTTCATGCTCCATATTCTAGAAAACTTTTCTTCAATGATTATACTCCATTAACAAAGTTTTTTCTTCTTGTCGTGATTTATCCTATACATCTCTTCCTGCCTATAAACTTTCATGGCGATGTCTGTGGCATGAATATTGGGCACCAGTGGTGTATGTTAGACATTGATGTGGCTAAAACAACCACTAAAATGGAATTTAGAATCGACTTTATACCTCCAACCATTTTACATGCTCTATTTTTGAACTTTAGATTCGGACGGGCTCCGTACTTCTGGACAATCTTTCACTCCTTTAGATGGTGTAATACTTGAGTTGGGGTGTCAGGGACAAAGCCAGAATACTCAATTTATAGGCGAAACCATCATTCACCTCAACCGAGCATTTTGTACTCAAACCGGCCAAAATTGATTAATTGATTTAATGGGAGAGTTATTATTACTTAATTGACCACTAATACTTCAACAATTAATTGAGTTAAACGCCAGAAGGTTACAAATCGATCGAGGAAGACGAAGAGTACGAAACCAGTTTGCGGCTAAAATTCGGCTCAGATCCGGCTCGAATAAGTCGACTTCACAGCTCGGCTCACTGGCTTGGCGGCTCGATCGGCTTCATGGGTCGGCCCAGTTAATTTGAGCTGAAACTCATATTCTCCCACTTGGTCCATGTTTAATTTGATGTGATAACTAAACTCATCAATTCTCAAACTTAAGAAATAAATATACGAATCATGGCGATAAGTCCTCTAATAATGAGTAATATCTTCCATGTATTATAATATATTATATTTTCCAAGACATCCGATAACTTTATTTTATGAATAAACCCTATATTTATTCTTCGTCCAACTTAATGATATTCTCAATTCAATTAATGTGTACACAATTTTTGAAAAATATCACAATAATAAAATAAGAATTTACAGTATCATTGTCCATATAATGAAAATTATAAAATGGAACTCAATCCCATTTCAGTTACAAGATCCTTGAACCTTAATGGTGGCATGTATTTAGTCAAAGGATCAGCGATCATCAATTCAGTGCTGATATACTCAATAGCAATTTTCATTCCTTTAATGCAATCCTTTATGGCTAAAAACTGAATGTCGATGTGCTTACTTCGACTGCTACTTTTGTTATTTTTAGCCAGAAAAACAGCAACTGAATTATTATAAAATATCTTTAATGGCCTTGAGATGGAATCAACTACTCTAAGCCTAAATATAAAATTTCTCATCCATACATCATACTTTGTAGCCTCGAAACAAGCAACGAACTCGGCCTCCATAGTAAAAGTAGCAATCAAAGTTTGCTTTACACTCCGCCAGGATATAGCTCCACCGGCAAACAAAAATATGTAATCGAATGTTGATTTACGTGAATCAACACATCCAGCGAAGTCTGAATCGGAGTACCCAAAATTTTTAGATTGTCATCCCGTCTATATGTAAGCATGTAATCTTTGGTACCTTGAAGATACCTCATGACTTTCTTGGCAGCTTTCCAGTGTTCGATTCCTAGATTGCTCTGAAATCTTTCCAACATTCCAACTGTAAATGCTATGTCAGGTCTTGCACATACTTGAGTATACATCAAATTTTTAACAACGGAAGCATATGAAGTGTTCTTGATCTGTTCTCGTTCCAAATTATTTTTCGGGCATTGACTCAAATTGAGCCTATCACCCTTTACAATGGGTGTTACACTTGGTGAACAATCTTTCATCCGAAATTCTTCTAAAACCTTATTGATATAGATCTCTTGAGACAAACTCAAAATATAACGCGGTCTATCTCGATGTATCTTTATGCCAATGACATAAGATGCATCACCCATATCCTTCATTTTAAAATTTTTAGAGAGAAATTGTTTCACCTCATACAACAACCCTTTATCATTGGATGCAAGTAAAATATCATCCACATATAAGACAAGGAAACAAGTCTTACTCCCACTAACCTTCTGGTATATACATTGATCCAAAATATTCTCTTCAAAATCAAATAAAGAGATAATTTTATTAAATTTCAAATACCATTGACGGAATGCTTGTTTCAATCCATATATGGACTTCTTTAATTTGCATACTAATTGCTCACCATCGCTAGAGGAGAATCCTTCTGATTGTTTCATGTAAACCTCTTCCTCTAGATCACCATTTAAAAATATTATTTTCATATTTATTTGTTATAATTCCATATCAAAATGAGCAACTAATGCCAAAATTATACGAAGAGAGTTCTTTTTAGATACAGGAGAAAAAGTCTCATTGTAATCAATTCCTTCTTTCTGAGTATATCCATTAACAACAAGTCTTACCTTATATCTTTCGATATTGTCTAATGAGTCTTTCTTTATTTTAAAGACCCATTTACACCCTATAACTTTTGCCCCTTTAGGCAATTCAATAAGATCTCAAACTTTATTACTACTCATAGAACTCATCTCTTCTTTCATGGCATTGTACCATAATTGTGATTCATTACAACTTATGGCTTGTGAAAACGTTTTAGGATCATTTTTAACTCCCACATTGTAGTCAGACTCTTCCAAATATACAATATAATCACTAGGGATTGCTGACTTTTTTATTCTAGAAGACCTTCTTAATGTTATATCATCATCCTCAATAGGAGTATGTTGTACAACTATTTCAGACAAATCCTAAATTTTATGGTCAATTGAAATAGGATCAATATTTTGTGGATTGACATTAGTTGGTTGTTCAACACTAGATTGATCTTGAGGGGTGTTGTGTACAACAATCAACCTATCATCTGAAGTGGAGGATTGAAAAATTAAATGATCAATTCTTGATCGTTTTTTCCCACTCATTAAGTCATTCTTAAAAAAATTTACGTTTATTGATTCCACAATCCTAGTGGTGTGAGATAGACAGTAAAATATGTATCCCTTGGACCGTTCAGTATATCCAATGAAATACCCACTAATAGTCCTTGGATCCAACTTCTTCTCTTGTGGGTTATAAACTTTTACTTCGGATGGGCATCCCCATACGCGTACATATTGCAAACTCGATTTCCAACCTTTTCATAACTCAAAAGGAGTTTTTGGAATAGCTTTTGTTGGGACCCGGTTTAATATGTATACCGCCGTTTTAAGAGCTTCACTCCACAAATATTTTAAAAGTTCGGAGTTACTTAGCATACTCCTCACCATATCCAACAATGTTTAATTTTTTCTTTCTGTTATACCATTTTGGTCCGGAGAACCAGACATAGTGTACTGGGTAATAATCTCATATTCTTGAAAAAACTTTACAAATGGACCAGACATTTGTCCATCTTCAGTATATCTACCATAATACTCTCCACCTCTATCTGATCTCACAATTTTGATATTTTTTTCAGATTATTTCTCTACTTCTACTTTAAATAATTTAAAAGCATCCAAGGCTTCATATTTATTATGAAGCAAGTAAAGATACATATATCGTGAGAAATTATCAATAAATGTGATAAAATATTTTGGGCCATATGAGTTTATATCAGGACTACAAATGTCAGTATGTATGATCTCTAATATGTCCGAACTCCTCTTGACATTTTTCTTAGTCTTGTTGGTCTGCTTTCCTTTAATACAGTCAACATAAGTCTCAAAATCAGTAAAATTTAGAGTACTAAGTACTCCATCATTTATCAATCTTTTGATTCTATCAATGGAGATATGTCACAATCTCTTATACCACAACATCGAGGAACATTCATTCATAACACATCTTCTAATTTCATTATTAGCATGCACAGTATTGAAAGAAGTATTATTTTATAAATTTAAATAATAAAGACCATCAGATAGTGTATCATTTTCAATAATATCAGACTTATAATATAAACTGAATAATGAGTCTAAAAATATAAAGGAATATCCAAATGGCACAAGTCTAGAAATAGAAATTAAATTTCTAGAGAAATTTAGGATGTAAAAGGTCTTTTTCAATATCAAAATAAAATCACTACTCAAAATCAAATTGTATGTGCCAATGGCTTCCACATGTGAACGCATTTTGTTTCCGGAGAAGATGCATTGTTCACTGTCCACTGGTTTCCTTAGGTTTTGTAAGCCCTGTAAGGAATTAGAAATATGGATTGTAGAACCAGAGTCAATCCACCATGTGTTATGTGTAACATTAATTATATTAGATTCATAGCATACAAAAGAGAATGGATTACCTTTCTTTTCAAGCCAATTCTGATACTTGATACAGTCTTTCTTTACGTGTCTCTTCTTTACAGTTAAATGGCTGCGATTGTAGCACAGGGCCCTGAGCTAAAGGTGCAAGCCCCCTTGTTTTTGCCAAAAATAATGATACAAATAAAAATAACTGTTTATAATAAACATATTATATATTAATAGCGGATCTATATCCTGTCATTGGATTTGCAGTCAAATGGCTGCGATTGCAGCATAGGGCCCTGAGCTAAAGGTGCAAGCCCCCTTGTTTTTGCCAAAAATAATGATACAAATAAAAATAACTGTTTATAACAAACATGTTATATATTAATAGTAGATCTGTATGGCATTCATTAGTTATTTTTTTTGATAATTTTTGTCCTTTAACCAACTTTACTTTTACTGTCATTTAACCAACTTAACTTTCAATCATCATTTAATTAGACATGTATTTTTTGTGTTATATTTGCCATAAACAAACATTTGACATCTGTTTTGGAGGATTATATAAAAAGAATAAACACAATATTAAATCAAATATTCTAAGAAAATCTACTCAAGAAAATATATTCTTGGTGGCGGACAAATTTTATTTCATTAGTGTAAAATGAATCAAATAAAATTTTATCATATAATGAAGACGATTTACACAAATCCACTGCATTTGTAATGAACAAATAATGCCTCACGAAAATTAACGTTTTAACATGTATTAAACGTATTTTCTTAAAACGTCATTTGATTTGCTGGACATGGTCCTCATATCTTGTTTCCCCCTCCCTCCCTCAACAAGTTTTACCTCTTTGGTTTCCTTTCCCTTGTACGTTTGTTGTCAGCATTGATTGGCTGCAAAGCAAGCAATTCCAACATATATTTCTTCTTCTCACACGCCTCTTCATAATGGGATTGAGGAAACTGTAACACCCTATGTCCCAAAAAGAAAGCAAAGTACAGCTTAAGCTTCAGAATATTGACAAGTAAAAAGGAAGCATAATGCTAGATTTTAATATCATCTAAGTATTCACCTAAATTGGGTGGAAAAGAACTAGATGTTACCACTTTCTCGATTTCTGCATGATTTTCGGCTGTTGATGAGTTTCATTACTAAGCTCCTCTTAAATTGCTTGTCTGACCATTGTCAGCAACTCGATTGCTTCTCTCTTATCTTAGTTTCGCATGTAGATATGGAAAAAAAAAAATAAAACGAGCTGTACAATTTATTTTGTTAGTATTTCCTTTCACCCTTTTCTTAACTTTGGTTATTGCCAAAGCAAATATCAGCTAATTCCTTTGGCCATATCTAAGAAAACTACATGATTTCCTCTCCAGAAATCACTTGTCTTCAGTGCAATTTACTTCTGGGCATCTTTGCATTCTCTCCAATAACTTACTTAGAAAAGGCCATTTCTTGTCCCCTACTGCAAACACTTGGGCCAGCTTCTATAAAAACTCAGACTCTCCAACAGATTCATAAAAAGGGATTTGCTAGCTGACAACACAAAACCATATTTCATAAGGTCGTCTGCCTTTGTGAAATAGGATTTTTTCTATCTCATCTTTACCCAGATGATAGTTTCATTTGCTATCTAATGCCAGCTTCTATAAGAACTCAGACTCTCCAACAGATTCATAAAAAGGGATTAGCTAGCTGACAACACAAAACCATATTTCTTAAGGTTGTTTTCCTTTATGATATAGTATTTTTTCTCTATCTCATCTTTACCTGGAGGATAGTTTCATTTGCTATCTAATGGCAGGGTAAACTACTAGCTGCAGCAACGAAATGAATAGATTCACTGAGATTTGCCTGTTATTGCATGCATGCATTCTGCTGTATTCAGGTCTTCCTCTAAACAAACTTGTGCCTATTACATTGTGAGATTTCATGTCAGAGCTAATAACCTAAGTCGAGAGAGGCTGCTAGTAAATGAGGCTCCCATGTCGTAGAATAATTATTCATTTGCCTTCAATTGATGCAGGGAATATGAATCAAGCTTTAATGTATGACCATTCAGCGACCACAGAGGTACAATTTTGACAGCAATGAATGTACAAGAATGTTCACAAATGGAACTTGCATTTTTTCCATAAACTAGATGTGCAACTGCTACAAATCTAATTGGTGACATGCTTATTTCTCCATTTGTCACTAAAATGCTGCTTCTGCCACTGATTAATGGATAACTAGGAGATAACTTTTTGAATTTTATGAATCTTCATGGTCCAATTCAAGTGCTTGGTGGAGCCTCAAACTGTTCAATACGGGGGAGGGATCATAAACAATCCAGATTTCAACAACGGCATCAAAGGATGGATGGTGTTTGGCCAAGGAAAGGTTGAAGAAAGAAAAACACAGAGAGGAAACATGTTCATCGCAGCTTTTGATAGAAAACACCTGTCCGACAGTTTTTCCCAAACAGTTCAACTAGTGAAAGGAAAACTATATGCCTTGTCAGGTATTCTTTTTAATTTCTACTCAACACTGCAATAAGATGATGACACCGTAACATGAAGGTCACAAATTTAAACTACAAAAATAACCCTCTCTGTGCATCCCAAAAATCTTGTGTATTGAACCCCCCTTTATGTTGAAGATGTGTGGCACTGAAGATTAGTCTATCAAAAGTTGACTAACTGGTTGCATTGTTGATCATCTTCGATGGGGATTTTTAATATTGACTTTCAGCTTGGATTCAAATTAGTGGAGGCAGGGAAACTGTAAGTGTTGTGTTCAGAACTCCTGGTGGTGGGCTGCTTCATGGTGGTGCAGTCATAGCTGAGCATGGATGCTGGAGCATGCTCAAAGGTGGAATAGTTGCAAATTTTACTGGCCCAGCCGACCTACTTTTTAAGGTGAAACTTAAGCATGACAAGCTGTAAATTTTTTTTCCTGATTTTCAATTTTCACTTTTTTACAGGAAATATATAAGCAAGTCTTGACAAAACAGTAAAATTGCTTTATTTTGACATCAATTTCATCGATTTAAATAGTGAACATAACCTTTTTAACATACAGGGTTAAATTACGTGCATTTGACACACACCCCACAATATGGAAACCACATACAAGCCCCTGGTTTTTTTTTTTTTTTCCCTTTAAAATTTTCACTTTTTTATGATGTTGAGAATGAGGGACAAAAGCAGAAACTAGATTTCTCTTCAATGAAAAGATGCGTTTAGGGCATTAGCCAGCATGGCTATGTCTGGATGACAATTTTCTTTCATCTCCTCTTTTTGGTAAGTTGTAGCCAACTCTGAACATTTGATATTAATTTACGCAGATCAGGAACACAGATGCAGAAATTTGGGCAGATAATATCTCATTACAACCCTTCACTAAGAAGCAATGGAGATCCCATCAAGACAAAATCATTGCAAAGGTAAATGAAATGAAATGACAATATCTCATAACTTGTGTCCATATCTAGAAAATTAAGTAAAATCATGTAGTTCAAGGCTTTATTCATATCCCTTAGGTGAGGAAGAGCAAAGTGAAGTTCCATGTAAGCTATGGAAACAAAACAGCTATCAGTGATGCTAGAATTATGATCAAGCAAACAAAATCTGCATTCCCATTAGGCTGTGAAATAAATCAAAACATCCTAAACAGCACAGCTTACCAAAACTGGTTTACTTCAAGATTCACAGTCACTGCATTCGGAAACGAAATGAAATGGTACAGTACTGAGAAGATACGAGGTCAAGAGAATTATACCATCGCTGATGCCATGATCGAATTTGTCGAGCAGAACAACATCTCAATCAGAGGCCACAACATCTTTTGGGATGATCCAAAGTACCAGCCTGACTGGGTACCGAGCCTTGCCCCAGAAGAACTGCAGAAGGCAGCAGAAGAGAGAATGGAATCAGTTGTTTTGAGATATAAGGGGAAATTAATTGCTTGGGATGTGGTGAATGAGAATTTGCATTTTAGATTCTTTGAGGATAAACTTGGAGAAAATGCTTCTGCTGCTTTTTATGCCAGTGCACATCAGCTTGATCAGAGTCCACTCATGTTCATGAACGAGTATAACACGATTGAAAACAGCGAGGATGAGGCAGCGACACCGGCAAAGTATGTCAAGAAGTTGAAGAATATTTTGCTGTATCCAGGGAACGACTGCTTGCCAGCAGGAATAGGATTGCAGTCCCGCTTTGGCCCAGGCCAGCCAAATCTTCCTTACATGAGAGCTGCCATGGACATTTTAGCTGCAATGAAGTTTCCCTTATGGCTTACAGAAGCATTTGTTGACAAAGGAGAGAACCAGGTAACACAACTACACTAAGGCCAAAAAATCTTAGGCTCAAGCAACTGCCCCCAACTAAGCCTGAATCGGGCAGTTGTAGGCTTGTCCCCATCAAGAAACAGCAACCAGTTGGGTCTAGATTTTTAGACCCATGGCAATTTCTGGGTCAGTTCGGATTTTGATAGCCTGATTATAGGATGGTTGGAACTTTTGCCCAATGGTTGTTTCTCAATGTTGCAACTGAGAGTTTCCAAATGTGGTGAAGAACAGTAAATTAGAGAGAATTTTCTTTTATTTTCCATATTATTAGCTACTCAAAGAGAAGCCCAAAAGCCAAAATAAAATTTGAAACTTAGTTTAATATATTCAGAAGCCAAATGATATTGTGACAGAACATAGAAATGCTATACTACTATAGAAGTTCTGCCAAACAGGTCACATTGTCACCTAAACTTTTTGCTTCTCCCTCAAGAATATGGAATGATCTTTCAAATGGTTTTTAACTGAAGTTACAACAACATCTATGAGCAGATTATTAATGAAGTTTTGTGCCTCTTCTTACTGTCACCCTTCTAGAATAGTTTTACTGTTACAACACTTCTTCCACACACAAGTTTGAACCATTCAAAACAGGCTCTTAAGCATGCATTGGCCTGAATGGGCGAGGTAAGATTTGAAATGTCAGATATTGCTCCAAATGATATTACCAACTAACATGATGCTGGCTTAAATTGCTTCTGGGCAGGCTCAATACCTAGAGGAGGTACTTAGAGAAGGCTATTCTCACCCTGCAGTTGAGGGGATAGTCATATGGCCAACTTCACCATTCACTGAGTGCAAGATGTGCCTAACAGATATGAATTTCCAAAACACACCCAATGGAGAGGTAGTGGATGAATTGATTGATGAGTGGAGTTGTAAACCAATGGAAATAGCCACAAGTCATGAAGGATTTTCTGAAATTTCACTGTTTCACGGGGATTATGAAGTTACTGTCACACACCCAGATACAAAGTCCTCAACTACTATGAATCTGAAGGTGACAAAAGACAATTCAGAGAACTCCGTCTATGTTCAAATGAATGCATTTGTCCCTCATGCTTGTTACACTGCAATTATTTAGTAAAATTTATATTCATTCTGCTTTTGTTTGCACTGGATTTGAGGTTAGCTTTACATTTTCCACTTCGTAGCATAGAACAACTTAATGGCATAAGGACAATAATTCTAAAAGCAATGCTAATTTTCTCTCTTAAGTCAATGCTTTAGTTGTCACTTGCCTTACCACGTAAAAAGCAATGAACTCAAATTAAACCAAATCAGTACTTTTGTGATATCAAATGTGAAGGCTCATCCTAAAAATTCAAAAATATGGAAAAATATTTGATTTATAAAGAACAAATGAAGTCGAGGCCCACATTATATATAAGTCATAAACTTCGCCCCTCTTTTTGCTGTTAACGTAATATTTGTCAAAATTCAAAAACACATTCTCATATAGAAAGTTGAACAAACTGTATTTGTTCTTCGGAGACACCGTCATTCATAGATGTAACCGCAAACTGTCGGGTGAAGGAAGAGTTGGTGGCGCTTGGATCAGCACTGTCAATCTTCACTTCATAATCGCCATGGAAAAGGGAGGTGTCGAAGAAACCATCGGCATTGGTTGTGCCGACCGTGCTACGGCGCCATTCTCCGAGAAGTTTGTCGACGACATCACCAGTTGGCAAGTTTTTGAAATTATTGTCCGTTAGACACATTCTATAGCATCCTCCTGGTTTCCATGCTGCCCACATCACAATCCCTGCCACGGCTGGGTGACCATGAGCCTCTCTTAAAATTTGCTCCAAGTTTGATGCCTGCAAAAAAAAAAAAACCCCTTTTAATTTTCATAGCTTCTATGAATTTAATTCTTTGATCAATTGACAATCAAAAACTGAAGTAATCCATATGCTACCAAATCGCAGTTAGTTCTGAGTAATTATACCTGGTTAGGACCTGCAGCCACATCCAGTTCAGTGATCCAAATGGGAATCGCAGCGGTAGCAAGAGTGTCAAGAGCAGATCTCATGTAAGGGATGTCTACAGAACTAAAATGGCCCTCAACGCCAACGCCCATTGCTCCTCCACAAGACTGACGAATTTCTTTCACCTTCTGAATATACTTTGCCGGCGTAGCAGCCGAATCTCTGCTATCCTCTATAGTGTTATAGTCATTCAAGAACAAAACCGCCTGCCTGTCAATCCCGTTCGCCTTCTGAAAATAAATCGCCGACGCCTTCCCGCCGAGCTTGCTCTCCAGGAAATTGAAGTGCAAGTTCTCGTTGACGACGTCCCATGCAATCACCTGCCCTCTGTACCTCGACACGATCGAGCTGATCCTCTTGTCGGCGGCAGCTCGAAGGTCTGCCGGAGAGAGAGACGTGACCCAGCCAGGCTGGTATTTTGGATCGTCCCAGAAGATGTTGTGGCCGCGGACACGGACGCCGTGCTGCTTGGCAAGCTGAAGCATGGCGTCTGGGACTGAGTAGTCTTCTTTGCCTCTTGTGCTTTCTGTGCTGTACCTGTTAAGACAAGGATTATTACTCTCGTAGGACATCTCATACCTCCAATGGTTCTGCAATTTGAATGACATAAACTATATTATATCCATTTTATAATCTTTATCATTTAAATTATAATAAAAAAAAATTATCAATACTAAGAATACGAGATGACTCTGATATCATACACTTTAAACATAAACAAAAGCCAACATTAGTAATTCAACAATATCAAATAAAATGACAGTTAATAAATAAAATTATTTTAAAAATATGGGTGGTTGTGGCTTTTGTATCCATAAAATACCATAATATCGTATCATAAACAGCAAAAAACGCAATATAGAAAAGCATATTAGCTTTAGTTCTTGTGTCCTTGAACAGAGCTTTTCAGCAATTAAGCCCTGATCATTTAGTTTGATTTCAGCCACGGTTATGAAAAGGCGATTCATAACAAGGCTATGTCGATTACCATTTCATCTCATCTTCAAATGTGGTGACTGTGAAGGCACGCGAGGTAAACCAGCTCTGATACGCGGCGTTGCTGAGGATGTTCTTGTTAATGGCGGTGCCGAAGGGGAAGCCTGGCCGGTTTTGGTTGATGCTGATTTTGGTGCCGGCGATTGGTTTCCCTTGCGCATTCACAACCCGGAGCCTCACACTGCTCTTGCGCACCTGCAAAAATTATACATAGTATTTTTTATGTATGTATTTTTTTTAGAAATAATATCCGTTGAATATTTAATTTAATA
>JAODPA010029784.1:0-12536 GCA_025585075.1 Nepenthes mirabilis
AAGTCCCTTGCAGGCAGTTCTTCTACTCCAACAGGAGACCTATCTGATTTCAAGGAGCAGTTGTCCATAGAAGCCCCTATATCAGTAACAAGACCCGCTTTGGGTCCCAAATTAGCCGCTGCCCCATACACGCCAAGCACCGACTCTACCTCATTCACAAGCGAGGCAGAATCATCCAACGAGTGGTGATCAATAGGACAACCAGCATTAGCAGGCGTGTCAGCACCAGCCTCATTTGTAAGGTCCAATTGCATCTGATCAACCGAACCACAAATCTCCAAATGAAAATCCACAACTGGAGGCCTTTTTGTCTGATCAGGTTCAAAAGGCCCAGCCTGTGAGCACACAGCATAGGCATCCAAAGCAGGAACAGAATCAGAAATTTGATGAGGCAGTGAAGAAACCATCCCGTTGACAGATTCATTATCAATGCCAGAGAACCTAGTCATCTGAACCTCATTTTCCAAAGCACAACCAGAGGATGATTCAACCTCACACCTTGGCCCTGCAGCATGAAAAGCAGGTTCAGAGGGGGGGTTGATGGGTAGAGCATTAGCCCCAGCAGCAACAGGAACGGGGGCCTTAGTCATATCAGTAGGCCTCTTTAACCTGCTAGGCGACCTGTTGATTTCTTGCTTAGATTGATAAGCAATATCAACCTCAACCATCCTGGAAGAAGCAGCAGCCATCGACACAATCCTAATTTTCGCAGGTCGAGGGTCATCCTTATGCAACTCCACACACACTCTGGCTACATGCACCCGATGCATAGAGGCAGTAAGTGGATCTAGAAGGATTGGCTTACCAATCCTACTAGCAATCCAACTTAAACCCATTGGAGTCCAAAATTCAAGTGGCACGTTTGACAGCGAAATCCATTCATGGACCGACATAAGAGAATCAGGAGCCAGATTCAAGCCCGGTGACCATCTCTTGAGGAAGACCGGCGACTTTTTGAAGGCCCAAGGTCCTCTACTCAAACATTTCTCCAGCTGAGCCTCAGAATCAAATTGAAAGAAGTAAATCCCCTCACCATTTACAGCAACGTGACGCATCCCAAATTTAGCCCAAATTCTACGGGCGATGGCATTAATTGCCGAAAAGTGGGGAGGCTTTTCGGGGAAGAAACCCACCAGAGTGAAGCCCCAAAATGCGGTGCATTGCTGCACAACCTCAGCGGGAGGAGAGACAGGACTATCAAAGTCAGACTCAAAAGGGGGAGGAAAAAATTTTAGTGAGCCAGAGGAGCGAAGACCTTTAACCTCGGCGACTTGAGACCAAGATTTTGCGGAAAGATGGACGTTTTCTGTATTTAACGACGAGCCAACAGATTTAGGGGGTACCTTGGTCTCAATAGATTTAGCTGGCGAGCTCGACGGGCCATAGCAAAGAGAACCAGAGTCGTCAGAAACCGGCTTCTGTGGGAGAACCAGCTTCTGTGGGAGACAGCAACCAGTATCCAAGCCCACGACCTGCGACAGGAACCCGGCATCAGGGCCATTTGGGGCGGCTGAAGTTTTTACGGGAAGTGGCGGAAAATCTCTCGCGCTGAAATCTACCGTCAATGGCAGTAAAGAGGGAGAAGGAGCCGGAAGACCGGGGAGAGCGGGGTCCGAGAACGTGGCATGGGGAACCCCCAAGAGGCCGGCCATTGCCGGCGGCGTTGCTGCCAGAGCCGAACGGGCAGCAGGGAGGAATTCGAATTTTGAAATCGAAGAGGAGAGAGGAGAGAGCTTCTCTCGGACCCCCACCATGTTGTCTCAATATTTTTGTGAGCTAATCAAAATGCTCTCCGTTTGTATTTTTATTTTTCATGCTTTGACTATAGTCTTAGATAATGTCATGATCATGAGGTTTGGGGTCACCCCCTTGTTATTCTGATTCCAAGTCGGAAAAACACTTGGAGTTAGCACAAGATTTTGTACCTTTCTTTTAAATTTAATGCATTTACTTACTTACCAAAAAAAAAGGATTAATAGGAGAAAAAATTACAAATTCGATATTTTAACTCCAAATATTTTGGCTTGGGAGTAAAACATAACCCGCTGGGGCATACCCCGAGCGACAAGTACATCCGGAAGTACAAACCAGGCATCTAGGAGACCAACGTTCTACAGGACCTATAGGAGATGAAAAATATTACATCACAAAACATCCGGCGTTACTAAGCCCAGCAGCCCCATAGAAAATCAATCACCATTTCAGCATCTGTTGCTGAAGCAGGCATCAAAAGCAATACACCACCGCAACAAGCTGTAACCAAGCTCAACGCTAAGTATCAGCCCTTGTAGATTTTCAGAGCAGTTCTGCCACCAAGAGCGAAAATATATCCTAGCAAGATCATCAATGATCAATAGCCAGAGGTCATATCCGAGCAACAACTAGCATCAGCAACTAACAGCCATCCAAAATTCAAGGACCTGCCCCAACAGCAACCCATACAAGTACAGCTACGCCATCCATCAACCATATACTCCACCTATTTAGGAGCAGCACCATAGCAATGGCCTGGGCACATCCAGCTCTCAACTAACGCAAGCATCCAACCAGCAGCACCCTGCCAAGCCCAACCAAAACTGATACACCAACACAGGGAAAGCATCAGTAAATATCAGCAATTCAGCATAGTACATGTTGGGGTACAGCACAGGCAGCAATCTGTCAAGACCAATTCGCGCACAAAGCCTGCAGCCAAGCCCCAGCAGCAATCAGCTCTGACATCAACACTAACAATACAAATGCTAAATAGCTTCATTGCATGCGGGTGTCTTTTAATAAAGCACCAAACACCAAGACCAACCAAGCCATTCGGCTAGATCAGCAATTCAAAGTACAGAACATCAACATTACTGCAACCAGTTGACGACTGCCTTCAAATACTGATAGGGCAGCATCATGCTGCAGTTAAGCACGAGCAGGCAATGCCAGGCCAGCCAAGAGGCGGCCACTGCACTCCAGATAAAAAACAAAAATACTGCACAATTGCATTTAGCAAGCAACACAGCAGCTTCAACCACTATCATCAAACCAGCCAATGGCATTCTAAATGCCAAAAATATGATATACTGCTACATCAGCCAAACTCATAATTGGGCTCAGCAGCAAGACAAAATGAGCCAAGCATCAGTTGAATATGATCCACCATCAGCACAGGCCAGCCACGAAAGGCCTTGGCAAGGGAAGCTGGAATCCAGGAAGGATGAGCAACCAGCAATTCAACCGAATGGGATTACTCCCAGGTAGCAGATACTTCAACACCAGATTCAGAAGTCTTCAAGCATCAGCAAGGACCAAATCAGAGGATCATCACACATTGGCCAATGGGATTAGCCAACGACAGATCATCATCCAATGCAGCCCAAGCAGAAAAGTTGCAGAGCAACAACAGCAAATAAATTGGCAGTAATAGCCAAACATCAGCAATCCAATGGACTGCAACAAAGCAATTATGACAGCTGCAGACAACTCACCACAATAGAAAGATTTTCAGCGTCCGAATCGGCCACTCCCACTACTTCCGCACTCCAGCCAATACCTCCAAACCAGATTCGCAACAGGCTCCCCCAACCCATCAGCCCGGATGGAACGTACCGGCAGAGAGGCATCAGAGACCCGAGCTCAGGCGTTCGTCAGCTTCAAACCAACAAGTAGCGAGAAGAAATTTCAACGAATATAACCCAACATCCCACAGCTAGGGCTGCGAGCAGATTGAAAACCATCACCCCTAAGGGTCTCATGCATCTAAGCAGTCTTCAGCCAGCTCTTCAGAGCCACATCCAGTAGATCCAAGCCTGATCAGCACGACACCCCCAACCCGTCCAACAGGATGAAAGACATTGGGAACGAACTTTAAAAGCCTGCAGAAGAACATACCTTGTCAGCGTCAAAATAGCGAGAAGCAGAAACGGCAGATGCACGGAGCCCTGGAACCGGGTCGGCCAGAGCTAGAGAATCGGGTGGCAAATCCAAACCACACTATGTCGGAGGAACCGAAGAATCCAGAGCCAAAGAAATCACACTGCTAGAGCACGAGAGATTAGGTCCAAATAGCAGGGACGATACCGTAACCAAGAATTCCACAGCGCCGTCGCGTGGGTAAAAGAAGAGGTGGAGGAATGGGAGACGGCCGGGCAGGGCATCAGGGAGACCGGCCGAGGCCGACTCTGACGCCGCCCGGCCAGATGAGGGACGACGCTGAAGGCGCCACCCAAATCGAATTCGAAATCTGAATTCGTAGGTTGAAAACGAAGAGAGAAGCGAGAGCTTCTCTCTCTAAATGCACCCCTAGTATTCCAGCAGTTGGAAGCAACTCAACACCACTGCAGCACCAGCAAGAAATCAAGCAGTAGCTGCACATTCCAGGGCTCCCAATGTGCAGGGACCTGGAATTTCAGCCATTCCACCTTCACGCAGGCCAAGAAATGCACTCCGGCATTAAAGACACACTTCCATTCCAGTCGTCAAATTTCCCTTGGAAAGGAATCGACTCAACCATCCACACCCAACCCTGCAGCTGCATGTTTTCATGGAAGAGAAATCCGGTTTTTCTTGGAAGCAGCTTTACGCCGACTCCTAGACTTGGACTGAATCCATGGTTCTTCAGTCAGGATTCTAACTGCCTTACCATGTAGACCATTCTCCCATTAATCCAAAATTCTTGCTTACCAAAAAAAAAAACCATGTAGACCAGCCAAACATTCAGATTGATTTCAATTTTGGACAACCGGAAAACTCATTGTCGTCTTCAGCAAAGAAGCCCGGAATCCAAAAACAATCTTCTCTTCCTCAAGAGAAAAAGAGGCACTATGGGCCTGAGAGGAGTCAGCCGTCTTAAGCAATTGGAAAGCAGTGAAGTAATCTTTTCAGGGAGGTAAATATCCGGTGTACCTCTTCCTGGCATCTCCTCTTCATGTGCGGCTAGACCTTGCTCTTTACCCCTCCAGGCTGATGTGGATCCTCCTTGTGCTCCGGATGCTGTTGGCTCAGTTCTAGATTTTCTAGATGCACTTGAGCCCCCTTCAATTGACTCTGATGTTCAATCTTCAGACATGCCCCCCTTCAAGGCTCTGGGTCAGGCTCAATTCTTCAAGAGGGTGCGGTTTGCTCCTGAGATCTTGTCAGCAAAGGCTCCCACTAGCGCTCCTCGCCGCAGAGTGTTGGCTCCTTGCAGTGATATTTGTTACCCAATTAAGTTTCGTAGATCAACTCAAGATTGCTTGTCTTCTGTGGGCGTTCCTGTGGATGATGGCCCCATTCCTGGTGCAGATGTTGAGTTAATTCCTCAATCTGATGGAGTGGCTCCAGAGACGGAGCTTGCACCAGTTATCGATCCGAATCTCACGCCCAGCCCTATCGCTCGTATCTTAAAGAAATACTCCCTAGGTGTTTCAAAGTTTGAGGAGCCGTCTGCTTCAAGCTCCGTGGGTAGCTCTGTACGGGCTAAGAAAAAATCTCGAAGTAGGATTAAGCCCTGTAAATCAAAGTGATTTGTTGTCTGGAAAGGCGGGTAACCTCCTAAAGACGGAGTGTTTTTGGACGGAGTGGCTTGGGCGGAGTGACTTTAGGCGGAGTGATTTCTTCACTTAATGGCCGGAGTGGCTTGCGTGCTTCCATTTGTCTTCTTCTTTCCGGAGCACTTTGGACGGAGTGCTTCCCTTCTTTTCGGAGCTCCAAAAAGCTGGAACATCTTTATCGGGTGTTCCATATGTCCGGAGTGTCCACATTGTGAACATTCCAGAGTCCTTGTGCCTCACTATTAGGAACGACGGACTGGAGTGTGCTCCCTGTTGACCGGAGTACTTGATGCTCCTCTTGGACGGAGTGGATCCTCGTATCTTCAGAAAATTAGATAGAGTTGTCGCAAATGGTCAGTGGTTTGACCTTTATAGAAGATCTAAAGCTGTCTTTCCACCGGCTAGATTATCTGACCACTCTCCTTGCATCCTTCTGCCTGAAGGGGGGCCTCTCGTAACCTCGGGATTTTTAGATTTAACAACTTTCTAACGAAATCCCCTCAGTTTATTCCATTGGTTAAAGAAGCTTGGGGGACCGAGACCTCTTGTACCCCAATGTTTAGGCTGGTGTCCCTTCTCAAAATGGTTAAAAGTACACTCAAAAACCTGAATATTCAATGTGGAGATGTTGATGAAGAGGTTTTGCGTACTCAAAAATGCCTTGAGGATATTCAATCTAAGACCCCTCCTCTCTCTGGGGACTGTGACCTTGAACGGCGTTGTAAGGCGGAGTATTTCTCTGCTATGGCTAAGGAAGCGGATTTCCTCTACCAAAAAGCCAAGATCAAGTGGCTTAAAGAGGGTGACCAATGCACAAAATTCTTCTTTAAGACTGTGAGTGGTAACATTAATCGGAATAGGATTGCTTCCCTCCTTGATGAGTCGGGAAAACCAACAAACAGGACGGAGGAGCTTTACAAGCTTATCGAGAGCCACTTCAAAAATGCCCTGGGATCTGGTCGGTCCCACTGCTCGGCGGAGATTAATCGGATCCGCCCCTACATTCTCCATACGGTTCCCAATTCTCTTACCGCTCCCCTTGTTAGGCCGGTCAGTGAGGAGGAAATCCATTCTGCATTGTTCTCCATTGGAGATGACAGAGCGCCCGGTCCTGATGGATTTACTTCGAAATTCTTTAAGGATTCGTGGGACATCACTGGTCCTTCTGTTTAGGAAGCTATCCAAGTTTTTTCAATCACGGAAAGCTCCTTAAACAGCTGAACACCACTATAATCAGCCTTATTCCTAAGGTCCAGTCCCCGCGCTCGGTCACCGACTATCGACCGATCTCAGGCTGCAATGTAATATACAAAGTGATATCCAAAATTCTTTTTTTTTTGTAAGTAATTAATTGTATTAAAATTTTAAAAGAAATGTACAAAAATTATGTTCATAACCAAGTGTTTTGCCGACTTGGAGATGGAACACAAAGCAGGGGAGACCCCTAAACCAATGACAACAGTCATTAAAAAATTACACTGATGTTGATTATTGTAAACTAACAGCTCCAGTCTCAAAAAATTACTCCAGCAACAATAAGCCAAACCGGCCTCTTAAGACGCTCCGGCATCAAAGTCACTCTGGCTTCAATCACACGCAGACCAGCACCTGCTTTTCAGGGTGTAAAGGCACACCAGTAGATTCTACTCCGTCCTCAACGTTTATTATGGCATCAAAATGCCACTCCGCCTCAATTCACACTCCGTCTTCAACCTTCCACTCCGGCCTCTAATGGCACAATTCACTCCGGCTTAAATGCACGTCGGAACAATGCACTCCGGAAAATTGCACTCCAGAAAAAAAGACTCCGGCAAAAATGTACACCAGATTCAAAAGCACAAATCAACTCCGGCCAATATCTCTGCGACTTTCACTCCGGAAGAACAGAGAAAAGGCCCTCCGGAAGAAGATCAGCAGAAAAAACGTCGTCCAAAGGAAGCAGACCAGCCAAGTACGTGTAAAAATGCACTCCGGATTCCGGAGTACCCGAGAGGTCCGTCCAAAGTGCGCAGGGCACTCCGCCCATAGCCACTCCGTCAGAATCGTCCCGTCCCAAGTCACTCCGTCAAAATGTCAGAAAACTATGCAGCACTCCATCAAAGCACGGAAAAGGACGCACTCCGGAATCCGGAGTACGCGAGAGCGCCAGGTACAACAGCGATCAAAAAGCTAGTTCGAAAACCGGATCACGCACGATATCAGAAAATGATCCAACAAAATTTTTTTTTTTCCGAAATCCACTCCGGATCCGGAGTGCCAGAGAAGACAGCACTCCGAATCCAGGACCGTTGCCAAAGCCGAAACGGCATTGGCCTGGTGGTTAAAAAAGATTTCTCTTTCATCCACCACCCAGGTTCGATTCTCTGCGGAAGCATAAAGTGGTATTGTGCCTCCCAAAAAATCCTTCGGGGTTTCTGGGTTATGGGGCCGCAGTGCGGTGGGGCTAATCACTATAAAAAGCTTACCCTTAACACAGTTCTTGAAAATTACTTACCAAAAAAAAAGTCGACCGTTGCCAAACGGCCTTTGTGGCGGGGGCGCCGAATTAGTGATAATATCCTTTTAGCTCAGGAGCTCCTGCATAAGTATCATCTGGGCCATGACCCGCCCAGATGTACTATGAAGATCGACCTCAAGAAAGCTTATGACTCCGTCTACTGGGATTTCGTCATCAATATCCTGGCCCTGATGGAATTCCCCCCACAAATGGTTAATTGGATCGACCAGTGTATATCGACTCCCTCGTACTCACTCAATATCAATCGGGAAGCGGTCGGTTTTTTCAAAGGTGGCAAAGGCCTTTGCCAAGGTGATCCGATCTCCCCGTATTTATTTATCCTGGTTATGGAAGTCCTTAATGGTATTATTGAAGTCAAGGCAAGACGGGATAATAATTTCAAATTTCACTGGAAATGTGCTGAAACCCAAACTGTTATGCTTGCCTTTGCTGACGACCTCCTCCTATTCTCCCATGCCAATACCAAGTCTACTTTGATACTTAAGGACTGCCTTAGTGAATTCCACAGTGTCTCTGGCCTCTCCGCTAATCCGAACAAAAGTGAAATTTTCATTTGTTCTAAGGATCCCACTCTTTGCCAGGATCTTTCGGCTAGTTTGGTTTTCAAGTTGGGCAAACTCCCTATCAGATATCTGGGGGTCCCCTTGATCACCACTAGGCTTTCGGTCTCTGATTGTAATTCTCTCACCGAAAGAATCACAAAGAGAACCACATTCTGAAGGAATAGATGGCTTTCCTTTGGAGGGCGTTTGCAGCTCGTCGCCTCCATTCTCTCATCTATTCACCTTTACTGGGCTTCTCTTTTCATTCTTCCCAAATCCATTTTGAAGGCAATTGACCACATCTTGCGGCGTTTCCTTTGGAACGGATTCTCTGATGGAAGAGTCAATGCCAAGGTGGCTTGGCATGACATATGTTGCCCCAAAACTGAAGGAGGTTTAGGGATCAAGAACTTGATTGATCAAAATAAGGCTTTCAACTGCAAATTTCTTTGGCGTCTCATAACTTTTTTTTTTTGATAAGTAAGTACGTATTTTGGATTTATGGGAGAAAAATTACAAAAAATCAATGTGATAACTCCAAGGTTTTGACTTGGAATTAGCATATAAAACGCTAGGGCATACCCTGAGCGACTGGTACAACAGATGGAACCAAAAAAAAACCTCTAAGAGGAAGGATCTGACAGAGGAAAGAAAGAGATTAAGTCAATTTACATAATCAGAAACAAAAACAGTTACACCCAGGTTGACGGGATCAACAGCATCCGCACTGGCGTCTCATAACTAAAGATCAAAATTCTGCTTGGACTTCATGGATTTACAAAAACAGAATCAAAGACCGGTGCATTTGGACTATTAAAGTCCCGGCATCGGCCCCCTGGAGTTGGTGCAAAATTATGAAGCTTCGGCTTTTTATGCGTGCCTACTCTATCAAGGACATTGGGGATGGCTCTGATACTTTCCTTTGGCATGCTAACTAGCACCCCCTTGGCCCTCTGAGTGAAGTGAGCTCTGATCGGACTCACCTTGTCTCGGGTCTGCATTGGGATGTGAAGGTCGATGCCATTATCAGGGAAAACAGGTGGATCTGGCCTAACCCCTTCGACACGGAGGTGTCCCAACTCGCTTTGAATATGCCTAACAAACCTCCCTGTAGCCATCAAAAAGACTCACTGAGATGGGCCGGGGCTCTCAATGGCACTTTCTCGACAAAGTCCGCATACTCTCTCCTTCATCCTCCCAAACCTAAGGTTTGTTGGGCCCATCTGGTGTGGGGCCCATCCCATATTCCTTCCCACGCATTCAACCTTTGGCTCGCCATTAAGGGCAGACTGAATACCATTGACCACCTCCATTATATCCCAAACCTCTCACCCAGGTGCATTCTTTGCAGCACGGATGATGAAGACCTCGATCACCTCTTCTTCTCATGCCCATTCTCCAGATCCTTGTGGACCAATATTCAAAGACATTCTGGTATTCACTGGCCCTACCCTGAATGGTTTCAAAATATTTCCTGGGCTGCCTCTCGTTGGAAAGGAAAAAGCCTTCTGGCTGCCTCCAAGCGCTTATCCCTGGCCGCCACGGTTTATTTCATATAGAAGGAGCGCAATAATCGAATTTTCCAAAAATCTCCCCCACAAGACTCCTCTCGTCTATTCTCTTTGGTGGTCGATGTCGTGAGACTTAAACTAATGACCTTCTCGGTTCCTAATAGGACTGACTATAGGTCGACTCGGATTAGGTGGGGTAGATAAAAAAAAAAAAAAGTGGGGGTCGGTGTTCGGGGCTGTTTCCTGCCTTGCTCTCCGGAGGCCCTCTTCTGGCTGGTTCGTGTGTCCCTGTTATCGCTTCTCCTCTTTGGGACCTTGGAACTCATTTCTTGGGTTTGCTAGGGGCCCGGGATTGCTTAGATTGATCCCTTTTGCTTTGGGGCTTCTGCCCCTTCTCGGTCAGGAACTTCCCTTTGTTAGGTGATGTTGCTGGCTTGGCTCCGGATTGGTGGCGTCTTGTACATGCATTATGAAAGGATATTATTCAGGTGTGCAATGATTTGCCTTGGTGTGGCTCAGGGTTGTTGCGTTGGCTTCTTTGTTCCTGATTTGTTGGGGTTTTGATTTGGCTGTTTGCATTCTGGAATCTGGTGTCTTCTAATAATGTTGGTCTGATGTGGATTTGTTGTTGTTATGCTGAATGAAATCTAGCCATCTTTCAATTGCTGGTTTCTGATGTGAAGGAGGATTGGCTCGTTCTGTTTGTGAGGATGCTGTCTGTGATCGAACAGCAGTATCTGGTGGCAGCCGTTGATTGGTTCTTATGCAGGTACTGGTTTTGGGTTGATGCAGGCCCATCATTGGTGGAGTGATGAGGGACGAATTGCTGTATCATATAGAACTGGCCTATTTGCTCTGTCCAGATGTAAATGGTTTGCGATGGCTTTGGTATCTGGAAATGAGAAGCTTTGTGGATGCCATACTGATGGTGATTCTTGCTACAACCGGGTGTTCATTGGCCCCGGCCTTTTTCATTGGTTGGCTATTTGTTTGTGAGATGAACCATGATAATCAATTGTCCCAAAAAGAATTTCAAAAACGCTTCTAGAGAGAGAAGCTCTCGCTTCTCTGTTCGTCCTCTGAATTTCGAATTCAAATTTCGAATTCGTTTTACGCCGCGACTTTAGCGACGCTTCAGATCTGGCATGGCGCGCCAGGGTCGGCCTCGGCCAGCCTCTTGGTTGCCTTGCCCGGCCGTATCCCGTCTCTCCTCCTCCTCTTTTGCTCTCGCGGCGACACTACGAACCCTTAGGTCTGGTGTCGTCCCTGGCTTTTTAAGCCCTAATCTTCTCGGTTCGTACTTTGGTAGTACGTTTTTATGGCTCTGCATTCTCAATGGCATCTAGAGCTTCGGATTGCTAAGGTATCTGTGGGTTGCTGTCTCATCCCGTTGGAATTGATGTAGCCGGATGTCCTGTGGCGTTGCTCTGTTTGTCCTCTGGCGGTGTGTCTCGCTTGTTGGTTGGGTTGGGGAGCCCGTGTGCTTTCTGGATCGGGACACTCCGGGGGAGTACTGCTAAGCTGACTGAGGTAATTCTTGGGTGCTAATTTTCCTCCTCGATTGAGGTGATGCCCTGTTTGTCCGCTGCTTCCATGTAGTGTGAATGAGTAACAGTTCTCTGGATTGCTGTGGTCTGATGAAATCTGCCAGTTTGTTGCTGCTGCTGCTTTGCAACAGTTTTTTTTCTTTTAGTGGGCTGCTGTCTCACTTCGAAGGAGTTGTGGTTGCCAAATGTCCTCTGGTGTTGCTCAGTTTGTTCTCTGGCTATGTGTCCCCTTTGTTGTGTGGGTTGGGGGTGCCCATGTGTTTCTGGATTGTGTCTATTTGGCTGAGGATTGAGTAGCCGATTGAGGTACCCTTTGGTTACATAACTTCGTTCTGTTTGAGATGGTGCCCTGCTATTGCCTGGCTAATTCTGCCAAATTGTGGATGCTGTTGCTTTGCAACAATTCTGCTTGGATTGAAGAAACCTGGCATCAGTACAAGTCTGGGAGGCAGCGTAAAGCTGCAAAAAATTGGACTTCTCATGCATGAGGACCTGTAGCTGCCGACTCCTTGGGGCAGCCTGGATTCTTTTTTTGCTCCTCTGGTTTGACCGGAGTGGATTATGGCCGGAGTGGATTTGTGCCCCTTAAAGCCGGAGTGGCCTGGTGCCCTTTAAGGACGGAGTGGATTATGGCCGGAGTGGCTTTGTGCCATTTAAGGCCGGAGTGGCCTTGTGCCCTTTAAGGACGGAGTGGCTATTTGCTTGTTAAAAGCCGGAGTGAATTTAAAAGCCGGAGTGCTCTTTGTGGCTTTCTCCAAAAAGACCGGAGTGAATGGCAGTTTGCATTTCAAAAGCCAGAGTGGCTTTAATAGCCGGAGTGGCCTTTGTGGCTTCTCAAATGCGTTTTGAAGGACGGAGTGAAATGGCTCTATTGGGCCCATTTTCTCTGTTGGACGGAGTGGCTT
>JAODPA010029795.1:0-12536 GCA_025585075.1 Nepenthes mirabilis
ATATTAATTTAGTAAAAATTATTATTATTGAATCCAAAATAAATGTCCAAAGATATTTGAAACCCATCTCACGAAGCAACTGCCTGTGGGGCAGTTGAGGCCCAACGCTCCAAAGTGACTTACATGGCAGTCCACATTTAATGGCCAATGGGCGTCGTCTGTAACTCATTAATACTGTTGCCACGGAACAGCAGAAGCGCAGAAGAAGCAAGTCAATAAGGAAATAGTCAGCGCTACCAGTTGCGGCTCAAGCGGCTACACACAGTCGCCCGACCAATTCCAGCTCGAGGGGTAAACCAAGCGTGGCTGGTAGCGCCTAGTGGTCTACCTGCCACCGCTAAACGACAACCAACATGCTGGCAACTGCCAACAGCAATCAACGGCCAACGAACCCTTGCAACAAGGATTCTCACGCCTAAAGCCCCTCGCCAAAGGACCTATAAAATCCTTCTTCTTCTATAAAGAGGGGGATCGGATCCTGGATAACTGATTCAGCGTCACTAACCTTAGGCTCCACAGCCATCTTCCAGATCAAAACTTCTCAACCTCCTTAGGCGACAAAAAGTCAGCCACCCGTCGCGGTGCATACATGGAGTCAGGTCCCCAATTACCTGCTCATTACTCTCCTATACAAGCATCGACACACTACCCACGCATTCACAGCATATTTTCGCGCACCTTTAAGCGTACGTCCCTTTCCGTTTATTGTGAAAAATTACTGATTTGAGCGTCGGAATATTTTCGATAGGAAAAATCCTGCCGGACCTGTGACCTCTTATTCATTGATTGTGTTGTGCAGGTCCCAGTTTAACAGAGACGGAGACCGGACCCTTTCGCGATCACCTCTGAACGACGAGGAATCCGAAAGCTCACTAATCCATACAATGATCGATGATCTAGGACGCAACATTGGCGCCGTCTGTTGGAACGAGACAAGAAGCCTAGCATCTCCATCTCACCCTTAATCTTACACGACAAAATGGTAAACACCAAGGCACAAGCCAGTGCTCCAATGAGAGATGTTGTTGCCTGCAGTGAAGACCTCTCAATGGGTAGCCACGGGAACATCTGCCCAGAGCCCAACGTCCACCGCCTAGCCGCGGACATGGGCGATATGGAGCTGGTAATCCAGGCTCTCTACAACCGAACGGGTACCCCATGGATGGGGGTTATCCCTCCAGCATCCCAGGCATCCTCCTCCAGGCGGGGAAGGTGTCATGCGGCAGCCTTCAGTAGAAGATCAGATCGGCCTGATGACACCGGGGCCCAGGCGGCTCCGATAGTAGGGTCTAATCTGTAGCTGAAAGCCATTCCAATCGAAACGATCGGGGGGAGAGCCCTGAGCGGCGTAACCCCCATAACTCTCGCGACCAAGGGAGGTCGATCGCCAAAGACTCCAACAGTGAGCGGTCGCCCCGCAAAGGAAGCCGCCACAACCGACAAGTCCAGCCACACCAGCAGGAACCTACAAAGGAACCTCAAGTACCTGTCGCATCAGCACCCCCAATCCTTCTAGGAGGTCGAAGCCATTGCCGGAACCTACATCTCAATGGAGGAGGCAAACGAGGCAAAGCGCCCCGACCGTGTAGACCACCCCCTGGAAGTTCCCAAGCCTACCACCGGAGAGAAGAGGAACGACGATGGTAGTCACTTCCCAGGGCGCCGCAAGCAGCCATGCCCTTCGCCTGGATCAAGGAAGGATCACGAACCAACATCCCTGACTCCCCTGAATGATACCTGCGCAAACAACTTGATGCAGATTTAGAATGAAAAGTTCTTCAAATGGCCGAAGACGCGGAGGGGCCCGAGCGGCAGTGACCAGACGAAGTACTGCCAATACCTCCGCTATCTCGGACATTCCACGGAGAACTACTGAACCCTACAATAGGAGATAGAGGACTTGATCCGCCGCGAACACCTTAAACTGTTCGTGAAAGATTGGGGCAGGCCCCCGCAACCTCGAAAGGAGAGACCAGCGAGCCTCCCAGGAACCGTACAGCCGTCGGCGTGATCAACATGATCTCAACAACGACGGCCAAGAGCACCGAGCAGAAACAACCGGAGCAGACTGCCAGCAGCAAGGGAGCAAAGATAGGGGATGGGAGTGATGTCATTAGCTTTAGTAGCAACGATATGACTTATATAACCTTTCCCCATACTAATTCCCTTATTGTATCTGCCCTCGTCTCAAATAGTATAGCTGACTACCAACTGAAATGGGTTTTTGTTGACAATGGAAGCTCGCAGAATTTACTATATCTTAGTGCCTTTTTAAGCTTGGACTAAAGCGAAGTCAAATAAAAGCGATCGATGGTCCTCTATACGGCCTGGACAACGAACCTGTACCGGTGCAGGGGATAGTCTGACTGGAGATCACGATGGGAACTTACCCGTGCGTTGCAACGTGAGAGCTAACATTCTCTATCGTCGATTTGCCATCCGTTTACAACGCTGTACTGGGCAGACCCTTCCTCGCAGTCTTTGGGGCCGTTACTTCGATTCCTCATCTGAAGATGAAGTTCCCAACCCTGTACGGCATGGGAGAAGTGCTAGGGGGTCAGGCGATGGGACGGACGTGCTACTTGTCCTAGGTCACCCCTGTGGCGCCGGATCAATTGGGCGAAGATCTGAATCTTCGCGACGAAGCCATGCTAAAGCAAGCCCAGTCAGGGGAAGCAACCGAAGCCATCCCTCCAGATCCTACCGGGTCAGAAAAGTGCATACATGTGGGTAGCTCTCTCCCACTTGCTGATCGTAATTGATTAATCACCTTCCTACGGATGAACTCGGAAGTGTTCACTTAGGTTCATGCCGGCATGTCCGGGATACCGGTTGAAGTGATGGTCCACAGGCTGGGCCTCAATCCCGGCTACAAGCTAGTGCGGCAGAAGCGTATGAACCATTCCATTGAGAAGCGGATCGCTATAAGGGAGGAGGTAAAAAGATTTCTAGACACTGTATTCATTCGGGAAGTTCAATATCCAAACTGGCTATCCAACGTCGTGCTGGTGAACAAGAGCAACGGTAAATGGCGAATGTGCATGGACTTCACTGACGTAAACAAGGCTTGTCCAAATGATAGCTTCCCTCTCCCTCGGAGTGATCAGCTGGTGGACTCTACACCCGGGTATGAGCTCCTGAGTTTCATGAATGCCTACTCTGGTTACAACTAGATCAGGATGCACTTGGACGACAAGGAGTATACCTCCTTCATGACCGACCAGGGACGTACTGATACAAAGTGATGCCCTTCGGCTTCAAGAACGTCGGGGCAATCTATCAGCGCCCGGTGAATAAGATATTTGAAGCTCAAATCGAAAAAAAAGTAGAGGTGTACGTCAACAACATGCTTATAAAATGCAGGGTTGCTAGCGACCACATCTGTGACCCAGAGGAGGCCTTCCAGGTCCTCCGAGTGCATAGGATGAAACTCAACCCGGCCAAATACGTATTCGGGGTGACCTCAGAAAAGTTCCTGAGCTTCATCGTATCACAGTGCGGCATAGAAGTAAATTTGAAAAAGATCAAAGCCATCCTCGACATGAGTCCTCCGCGAATGGTGAAGGAAGTACAGAAACTCATGGGACGATTGGCAGCCTCTTACGATTCCTTGCCAAATCTGCGGAGAAGTACTTGCCCTTCTTCAGGGCACTTAGGGGGATGAAATCGTCTGAATTTTGGTGGACCGAGGAATGTGAGGAAGCCTTCAAAGAGTTGAAAGCATACCTCATTAACCCGCCTCTCCTGAGCTCGTCGTGCACGAGCGTGGACATGTACCTTTACTTGGCTACGTCAGGCACTGCACTTAGCTCCGTGCTAGTCAGAGAACATGAGGGAGCACAATAGCCAGTGTACTACGTAAGTAGGGTACTGACAAACATGGAGGCCCGCTATCCGCACGCCGAAAGGATTGCGCTGACGCTCATCTATTCGGCGCGGAAGATGCGGCCCTACTTCCAAGCCCACCGAATCATTGTTCTAACAAATCAACCTCTGAAGTCGATCCTACAGAAGTTAGAAACTTTTGAGTAACTGATCAAGTGGGCTATAGAGTTGAGAGAGTTCAACGTAGAGTTTCGACTTCGGCTTGCCCTCAAGGGTCAGGCCCTAGCGGACTTTATCGTCGAGGCGAAAACTCCAGCTCTAGATAACCCTCGCAGCCCAGGAAGGACAGGCGATCTTGACATAACAGCATGAATCCTAAATGTGGACGGATCATCCACTTAAACAGGCAGTGGAGCCAGAATCGTGCTGAGGACTCCAGACAGCGCGAAGATTAAGTACTTCGTCTCGCTGAATTTCCTCGCTACCAATAACGACGCGGAATACGAGGTCCTTCTCGCAAGACTTAGCCAAGCAAAGGAGTGTTCTGCCAAGTCGCTGGTCATGCACAGTGACTTGGAGCTCGTAGTCAACCAAATCTAGGAAATGTTAGATGCGTCAAACCCTCAGCTAGCGAGATACCTGGCAAAAGAAAAGACCCAATTCCAAGGATTCGATCGCTTCCTGATTGATCATGTCCCTAGGAACGACAATTGAAAAGTTGACCTACTAGCTAGGGACGCAGCTTGCAGGATCCCTGGAACAGTATGCCAGGAAATTACGGGAAACTCTAGTTGTGCCCAGTGTTGACATATCGGACCAAGAAGTGCTGTAGATTAACGAGGGCAACAACTGGATAACCTCGTACAGAAAATACCTTACCGACAGAACTCTGCCTGAAAGTGCCGACGAGGCCAAACGGATCAAGAAGACAGCGGGCTGGTACGCAATCCTTGATGGGAGGCTATAAGGGGGGATATTTCACTCCTTACTTAAAATGCCTGAACTTGAAGAGGCTGGGTATGCTCTAAGCGAAGTCCACCTCAGCCTATGCGGCTTGCACATTGGGGAAAAAAATCTCGCATTCAAGATTATGCGGTACAGTCTCTTTTGGCTCACCATGAAGTGAGACACCATGGAATTTGTGAAGAAATGCAAAAGCTGTCAAGTCCACGGATCCTTGACGCACCTCCCACATACGGTACTGCGTAGCCTTCAGTCCCCATGGCCATTTATACAGTGGGGGCTCGACATCCTTGGACCAGAACCTTTGGCTTCCGGGCAAAGAAAGTTCCTTATCGTCGGCATTGACTATTTCACAAGTGAGTAGAAGCAATCTCTCTTACTCAAATCACTAAGTAGAATGCAACAAAATTCCTCCACCAAAATATCGTCTGCCGCTTTAGGATTCCTGAGGTCATAGAGAACGACAACGGAACCCAGTTAACTGGTAAAAAGTTCACGAAGTACTGTGTAGGTTTGTGCATCAGGCTGGTCCATACATTCGCGGCATATCCTCAAGCAAATGGGCAAATTGAAGTCACCAACCGCACGCTACTGCATGGACTAAAGAATAAACTTGAGGACACAGGGGGCTCGTGGGTCGATGAGCTACCTTCCGTACTCTGGTTATATCGGACAACCCTGCAAGAATCAACGAGAGAGACACCCTTCAGTCTCTACTACGGAGCTGAAGCCGTAGTCCCCGTTGAAGTGGGACTACCCTGCCTATGGGTTGAATGTTTCAATCCAATCACGAACTCTCAGAGACACAGAGAATGCCTTGACTTTCTCCCAGAAGTTCGAGACGCAGCCTGCCTGCGGACCGCAACCTATCAATAGCGTATCACATGGTACTACAAAAAGCAGGTGAAGGCACGCCCACTCGATGTTGGAAATCTTGTCCTCCAGAGTGTGGAGGCCGCGGGAAAAATCCGCGAGTAGGAACAAACCCTCCACCTCGTCTCCGCAATCCTCCGGAGCGGAGCGTACAAGCTACGGGCCCAGAACGATAAACTGGTCCCTCGGACCTGGAATGTCGCCAACCTAAGAAAATACTGCTAGTAACACAGTGCTTGCCCGGGTAAGGTATACACGCACATCACGAAGAATACTTGTACATACATTGAGTTTTTATTCAATGAAATTAATCATTCCTGTTAACCTATATCTCCATTCATGTGAGTATTGGCATGCATGACATTCTAAAAGTAGAACGACCTAAACTGCCCCTAAGTCGGGAGGACTATTGTCCGTCCGTAAAATGAAGCCTTGGCATCGTGCCAAGCGGCCCATGAGCGGACACCTCAAAACTTCGACCCATCGTTAAGTGGCCCGAAGCAGCCCAGAAACCTTGGGCCCACACCAAGTGGCCCATTAGCAGTCTCGTCCGAGCCTCGACCATGCGTCGAGTGGCCCGAAAGCGGCCACATCCGGACTTTGACTCCACATCAAAAGGGTCCTAAGCGGCCCGCTACCTTGGCCTCGCGCCACCCGAAAGTAGTCACCACCAAATCTTGGCTCTGCTTCGTAGGGCCTGTGCGGTCCATAGAATCATGGTTCTGAACCAAATGACCCAGGCGGTCAAAACTTTAGGCCTGGTGGCTTTTGAAGCTTCCCAAGTTACGACCATCAAAACCTTAGGGGGCAAGAATCGTAGCCGTGCAGCGACCTTCTCTCAAAGAAGAGAGCATGCTCAGTCTACAATGGTCAAGGGCTAGGACCCTGCACATGGTAGCGACGACGCCCTGAGTGGGAGCCACGCACCTAATGTGGATATTGCATGAGAAAAGGCCTAGACCCGGAGTCCAGCTACTGTGGCCTAAAAACCCAGCTGGCCCTTAGCATGGCTTCACGAGATTTGCGACGATATCCACTTTACTGGATCGAGCTTCCCATTAAACACGCAAGATGTGATAACATCCTCTGACGAAGGACGAGTACAACGCAAGAAGGCGCCGGATTGGGCCCTTGGCGACAATAACTTCACAAGCTTAGCCGTTAAATATGAGATACAGTCTCTCAAATCTCACTAGAAGGCATTGAATGCAAAAAAGGTGCTACTTTTCATTCATTTGTATAAGGCGAAGACGAAGGAAAAAGAAAAAAACAATGTCTACATGTAAAACTACTATTGAGAATCTGACAAACCAGTCTCCTCAGGGAAAATTTTCAAGCGAGACCTGTCTCGGACCCTGGAGTTGCCTGGGTGGAAGATGCCCTCTGGAACGTCGGGGACCACAAGCGAGGCAATCCTACGGCATGGCGAATGCCGTCCCAGAACCGAGCCTCTAGTGTGAGATCTGCCTCCAACGGAGTGAACCGGCCCCTGAGATCTCTGGATATGCGTGAGTTGTCATCCTCGAGAATAGTAACCATCTCTTTCAGTTGCTCAACCTCCTGATGTAGATGTGTGGCTTTCAGTGTCTGTTGGCCATTCTCTTCCTTCAAACACCTAACCTCCTCCTGCTCCTGCTTACTCACCTCTTAAAGGGAAGCGACCCTAACTCTCATGCGCTGGGCAACATCCAGCCTACGATGAAGGTTCCCGTGCAGTTAAGCAACTAGCTCGTCAAAAGAGTCAATACTCTTAGGAACCTGCATGGGAAGGGAGAAGGTCAAAAATTTTCAAAACTCAAGACTGTCGAAGAATGTTCAGCTTGAGGCGATTATACCTGAGTGGAGGTTGCGTCTGGATGACGAGCTAAATCACCTGACGCGGATGGGCTTGAGGACTCCCCACGTTCAACCGCAATTTCTACGGGGCTTGGATGGTCGGGAAGCACGGAAGGCAAGGGAACGCGTGGAGGTTCCAGCTCCAAAGCCATCTCTCCCGTGGCTATTTTCAAGGCCAACTCAACTCTTGGCGGGCTGGCCTCCAGTGCAGCTTCCGCCTCCAACACCATGGGAACATCCTCCTGACCCCCCTCCAAAGACGACTCGGCGGAAGTTCCAATGGACTCTAAAGATCCTTCTGACTCTGGTGCTGGCGCTGGCGCGCATGCTTTCTCTAGGTCACTAGAGGCTAATACGTCACCCGCCATGGCTGGAGTACCCTCTGTGATCAACTCGGTGGCTCTCGGTCGACAAAGGAATCCATAGAAGACTCCTCACTAGAATATTCCACTACAGGGACACCGTACTCAGCTAGTGCCACAGTAAGAATCGATGCGGGTCCGGCTGTCCCCTCCTGTAGTCTGGTGCTCAATGTCGCCTCTAAGACTGGGACCCGAGATCGCATGGCGGATTTAGCAGTCAACCTCTGCGACCTCTGGGTGGAGGTACCCTGGCCTCCCTCAACCTCTTCAGGGGAGCCCCCATCTCCTCTTCATTTGTGGATGACTCCAACAACGAGCAGCTTTCCTTCGTGTCCTCTCGGACGGCGGGAGAATCGTAATGTCCCCAGGCTCCTTTTTCGCGGGACCGGCAACGCCCTAGGCCGACGGAGGCCCCACCTGTTGGCCTCAAAAGTAATGGACGTCAGGAAGAAGCCCTGAATGGAGAACTTTGCCATCTGGGAGTTCATGGCGGCGACCACCTCCTCCGTATCCTTGGCATCCTCCAAGGACACCTTCTCGTGGAAGTACTCCGAGATCGGGCCCCACTCCCGTGAAAGTTCAGAGTTGGAAGGCTCCTGTAAGAAGAAAAAGTGATTCTTCTAGTTCTTCACTGAATTAGAGCTTGTCCCCCGAAAATGGAAACCAGTTCTTGGGGATATGGAGATCCAATCCTCCGACTCCGTGAAGCGGAAGATCGATTTCGTCGCCTTTGCGTCGAAAGCGCCAGTATGCAGGCGGGAGAAGATGCACAGCGAGACCAGATAACGAAAGACATTGGGGTAAAATCTCGCCACAGAAATGCCTCAACCAATGCATATAGAATGCACGGCATAGAGTAACAAAGCCTCCCTCTCAGATGGTGCTCGTAAACTACAACGAAGCTATCTGGTGGGGCTTGGCTCTACCCACGGAACCAGGAGGGCGATAAACCCAGTCATTGGGGATCCCATAATCCACCATCAAAGCAGCAATGGCGCTAGTCGTCAGGACGGACCCCGTGTTGTCGACCTCATGCCGACTCACCTTAGAAGTTCACGAAGAAGAAGGGGACTCTCCCTTCTTTGCCATCTTTCTCTCTCTTTCTTTGTGGAACGAGTTAAAAGATTTCAACACAAGGAAACGGCCAATAGGAATTTTGTTGAAGCACGGTTTAAATAGATAGCGGGGTGCCAGCGCACAGGAAACCCAAACGACGCTTCCGCTGAGTGGTCAAGCCGCGTGCTGACCCCGTAGGAATGTTGTGGGCCCCAAAACAGCGGACAATCATGAACCTTCGTCAGATCGTAGATCGACATCACCTCAACAGCCTGGCGAAATTCCCGCTGTCACACCAACATTTAATGCAAGAATTCTAATTGCCGGGAAAGGTGGCAACGGGACATCCGAAACAAGCGCGCAAGGAAGAAAACGAACCGTTCAACTACAACAAGCAACGAAAAGTAAAACGGCATAGTTAAGTGTTAAATTTCATTATAATAGTCATTAATAGCTCTCTTTACAGCAACCTGCGGCCACAAAATACATTTAATGGCCCTCTCTTGGCACAGAGGAACCCGGTGCAAGATACTCCAACAGGTCCGCACGTGTCAAGGCGTTAGAGTTTCAAGAGTCTAGGATGCTGATGTGGAAATTTGGATCCTCCAGCGAGACTAGTCTCCAACCGAGACAAATGCCGTCCTGGAAGTTCCTTTCCGGTGTAGGACCGACTTCCTCCTGCAGAAATCTCGACCTCAGCTCAGTCCCCATCCGCGCAACCTCCGTTCCAACCTGTTGACGCAGCCGCTCAAGCTCATCTTGGAGAGCCAATACGCAAGCTCGATCCCGCACGTTGGCACTGGCAAGCTTGGACACCCCCACTTCCGATTCCGCCCACGCTTCCTCAAAGTGTGCGGCGCAGGCTCTCAATTGCTTTATCTCTCCAACCGTGACTTGCAGCCGAACTTCGATGCCTTCGACAGCCTTGGCCACTTGGTGGAGCGAAGGATCCGCCCTCCCAAGACCACGATCTCGCAAGGAGGTAGACCTCTCCTCCCTCTGAAAGCCTGGAGGCACCCTCAAATATCGCATAGGGCCTACAACGGTGGCCTCCGAATGATACCCCTCTAACGCGGCCGCACCAGGGACCCCAGAGGCGTGGGTCCCAGTCTCAGGATTTTCAGAAGAAGGTCCTAACCTAGACGACGAAAAAGACCCCTCCATCGAAATCACAACAAAAGCAGATGAAAGGGAAGGGATCGAAGGCAACACAAAGCTTCACACCGTTGAAAAAGCAATAGACCATGCTACATTGGAGAAAATTTGTGCATTTAAATAGGCAAAGTTTCCCCCTAAAGCGGCCCTATTCTGAAGGTGAAAATCACCAGAACGTGGTGAATCCCTAGAGCTTCGTGCGTTTCCAAGACAAATCATTATGGCCCAGCGCCCTGTGATTTCCTGCGCATTTAATGCGCCAGATGGATCGGCGGATGTGATTGCCTCCAGTGAAGTTCAAACCTCCCTGGCATCAAGCATCAAAGGTCCCCTCCTGCCGTGCCTCCCGACAACGGTCTACATTAAGACTCAAGAGACGAAACCGATAGAACTGACCGCAAGCATCTAAATATGCTCAGGCGCACAGAATAGAGCGCTGCACAACGGAAGAAGCAAATTGTCCATGAAAGGTGATTAAAAAAAAGAAGGGGAAGCGGTCAGTAAAAAAAATACGTGTTACAAGGTAGAAGAGTAAAGAGGAAATGCTACTTTTTTCATTAATCAAGGCTTTCCTTACAAAGTATAAGATTTACAGCAGCAAAGGTACAAGAAAGAGGAAAAAGATATGCATAGGGCCTAGGCCCCACGGCAACTGCCCCGGAAGATTGAGCAAGATTGGGAACATGATTTGCATGAGATCACCACGGCCTCGCCGCTAATAACCCAACAAGCCAAAGCACCGGAGACAGCCGCATGTTGGTCTACCTTTGGTGGAGACGAACCCAATATTATCCACTGAGGCAGAACTAACATCCAACTCAGGAGCCTCCAGCAGTGACGCAAAAAGAAAAAAAAAAGAACCTGCTTTTCCTTCGTCGGGGCTCCCCTCTTTGTCTCCTCCCTAGCCGGCGCGCGATCCAAGTGAAGTGGAGATCGTGAGCGACGCACTTCACCAGAGGAGAAGACCCCCGGGATAGCTCCGTAGCGATCCCACAGCACGCTAGACGCGTCGCTCCATGGGGGAGGCACGCAACAACAGCAGAATGGCCGAGCCACCCTCATTGGCATGAGGAATCGACCACAGCATGGGCATGAAGACAGTCTTCTCCAATAATTTCGGATCTCCCACTAGTCCATCCAACTCCTTCGCGGACACCGACCAAAGGTGGGGCAAGCCAAGACCTTTGTATTGCTCCCCCAAAGTGTGTCAAAGGATGAGCCGCACCCGCTGAAGAGCACTCCAATTTATGGGCGAGATGACGCCCTTCCAGCGCTTAATGGGGCACGCTATTCCATGGATGTCTTTCATGGAACAGGAAAGCCTTCAAATCAGATGCAACCTCAAGCGTGCGAATCGTTCCATTCCAGGCATCGAATCGCTGCAGTGCCAGAAAAGATTACGTGACTGCCTAGGGAAGGCGCGAAGCCAGAAGATGACAAGCGTTGACGCATCTTAAGGGAAACAAGGCGACCATGAGTTGGACCCAAAGGACATGCCAAGCCGTGATCACTGGTCGGCTCAGGCATGGGGGGCTAGTGTTGGGTCTGAAACAAAGGCCCAAAAAAATTTGAAACCCAACTCACAGAGTAGCTGCTTGAGGGGCAGTTGAAGCCAACGCTCCAGAGCGGCCTACGTGGTGGCCCACATTCAATTGCCAATGGGCGTCGTTTGTAGCTCATTAATGCTGCTGCCAAGGAACGGTGAAAGCCCAGGAGAAACGAGCCAATGAAGAAACAGTCAGCGCTGCCAGTTGCGGCTCAGGCGGCTGTGACAGTCGCCCAACCAATCCCAACTCGAGGGGTAGATCAAGTATGACCGGCAGCATCCGACGGTCTACCTGCCACTGCTAAACGACAATCGACGTGTGGGCAACCACCGACAGCAATCAGCGGCGAACGAACCCTTGCAACAAAGATTCTCGAGCCCAAAGCCCCTCACCAAGGGACCTATAAAATCCTTCTTCTTCTACAAATAGGAGGATCGGATCCTGGAAAATTGACTCAGCGTCACTAACCTTAGGCTCCACAGCCATCTTCCAGATCCAAACTTCTCAGCCTCCTCAAGCGACAAAAAGTCAGCCACCCGTCGCGGTACATACAATGAGCCAAGCCTCCCATTATCCGCTCATTACTCTCCCATACAAGTATCCACGCACTTTCCATACATTCACACCATATTTTCACACACCTCTAAGTGTGCGCTCCTTTCCGTTTATTTGAAAAAATCGTTGATTTGAGCGTCGGAGTGTCCTTGGTGGGAGAAATCTTACTAAACCTGTGACCTCTTACTTGTTGATTGCATCGTGCAAGTCCAAGGTTAACAGAGATGGAGACCGAACCCTTTCGCGACCAACTCCGAACTACGAAGAATCCGAAAGCTTCCTAATCCGTGCGATAACTGATAATCTAGGACGCAACAATTATATATTTTAATATGAAAATATCCTTAAGTTTTTGTTTTTTTGT
>JAODPA010029806.1:0-12534 GCA_025585075.1 Nepenthes mirabilis
GGATTTATTAGAGTGGGAAGAGAGAGTGACATAAAAGGTGTAATTCTTTGATTTTTCTTTTTTTTCCGTTTTCTTTTTTAAATGAATTTTTCCTTCTAATTTTTTATTCTTTTGTTTTTTTTATTGGCTAGTTCCTCCTTGTTATTCCTATATTATCAAGGTAAATCTTGATGTAAAACTCCTACAACTAAGACTAGCTACATTAATTAAGTTCTAAATATTTAAAAAATAGACTATATAAAATGCATAAATGTATAAGAAAAAAGTCAAAATGGGTGCCCAAATCCTCTTTATAAAACAAAATTCATCTCTAACATTGCAAATAAATATTTTGAATCGGTTTTAAAATATAATGCTCTATAGAATACGCAGGCGAACATTTTCACTTCATTGAAAATCTGGTTAAATTTTGACATTCATTAAACATTCTTACTAATTTATTTGGGATTAGACTTCAAGAGACATAAAGATTTTCAGATCATTTTCAATATAAAAATTACTATTTGAGAACTCATTGCGTTGATTTGATGAGGATGATCGCGAGTCATGTCATATCTTTAAAGGGTTGCTTTCTTATAACCCGAATCGTGCGAAGCATGATAAGCTTGTTTGAACTTTAGTCCCTAAGGGATGCTTTCCCATCGAATCGGTATAAAAATTATGTTTACCAGAAAAAGGTAATGTGAGTTAGGAAATTTTTACTTGGAACCCTAAGAGAATCTATTTTTACTTTTTTATTCTTTAACTTGTGATTAGAAGATATCTGACTACTAAGAATAGACTTACTCCCTCTATGTTATGTAGCCCAATTCGTGTCCTCTGTGGTGTGATTTTTATATTTTTTAAATATTCATTCTTCTAAGGTTTTTTTATTAGAAAAATTTAGAATAAAACTTTTCGAATGAATAAATACCACTAGCCTTTTGCTTCCTAGTAGTAAGATAACGAAAATATAATCACTTATAGAAAGATAATAATATTAGCTCTGTAATTTATCGATTCATCCTTACAGTCTCGGTGTATGAGCTCTGTCGTCTAACGAACAAGGTTGCTTTTACAATGCTGTCATTCCTAATTCTCATAAGTTTGCATATTCCATTTTCCTCATCATGTGTGATAAGATTAGATTGTTTAATGACCAATCTCAATCCATTATCAGACTTTGGGGGTAGTGTATTCCAGTAATATATCTTTATATATTTTATTGTTATTTCTTTATCGACATTCAAATATTTTAATAATTAAAAAAAATCGTTCCTAGTTACATTTTTTTGATATAATTAATTACTAATATGAAAAAAATAAAAAACTTACAGGATAAGCTATTTTCTGCAAAATAATATGTTAATGTCCATTGCTACATATTACTTTAGTGGTAAGAAAATCATTGGGGAGCATGAGGAAGATCATCAATTCTTTCTCTGTGAAATTCAAAAAAATCAGTCAATCAATGATTTTTATGACCAATTTTTTTTTTTTTTCTTCTGTTTTTCAAAAGAGGAATTTCATGCCATCAGACAATGCATGCAGGCTATCTGGGCCACACAGAAGAGATTCATTTCACGACAAACAGTAAATGGAGTGGAGAGTCTAGAATCAAGAAAATTGCAACACACGATAAAACGGGAGCAAATGGCAGCGCCGGCGATGGATGGAGTTGCTGTGACGGCACTCCGGTCGGTGATGCTCAGGGTTCGTCAAGCGGCGGAGAGGGCCAGCCGCGATCCGAACCGCATCAGGGTAGTGGCCGTTTCTAAAACAAAGCCCGTCTCTCTAATCCGGCAAGTCTACGATGCCGGGCACCTATGTTTCGGCGAGAACTACGTCCAGGAAATTATAGACAAGGCTCCGCAGGTCCTTTTTTCCTCTCTCCTCTATGACTATCTATAGAATCGGCTGATTAGCCTTTGATTGTCTCATTGGATTTAATTTCCTCAGATTGTTGAAAACGTTGAGCGGCAGCCGAATCGCAAAATTTAGTCAAATTTTGATGTGAAGAGATGGAATTGATTATTTGTTTTTTCGTTTTGAATGTAATTACAGCTTCCGGAGGACATTGAATGGCATTTTATCGGTCACTTGCAGAGCAACAAAGTCAAGTCGCTTCTCGGTATGTTTGAGAAACAAAACCCCCCAAATTTCATTGTTTCTTGCTAATGGGAAATTTGGGTTTGGTTATATAAGGCAAGCTACTTTGAAGATTTCGTTCAAGGTTCATGAATTGAGCTCGAACCTGTCGTTTTAGGCTCGTTCAGTTTACATACCAAGTTTGAGTAGATGCTTGTTGGGTAATTTATTTCTAGTCAAGGGACCTAGTGGAACTGGAAGCTTGCCAAATTCATTGAAGCTCAGCTTAAATTACTTAAGAGATTTAATCAACCAAACTATCAGCTGATGTATACCATTATCAAGTCCTCCAGATTTTGATATTTCCCAATGTATCTATAAATATCTAATATATCTGCTCATATTTGCTCTCAAGTACCTGCTTGCAAAAAAAAAAATTGTCTAAAACAACCGATACTGGTCGTACCACTCGATACAACTGATATTGATATGGCCGAGATGATATTTATATCTATGCTCCAGCCTAACTTTAGGTTATATAATTGAAGAGCCGAGCAGAGTTATTCCAATAGGAATTTGCTGATTAGTTTGGCTTGATACTGATAAATTCTCTCTGTTTAAAAGTTCTAGAACTAGGTAAAGGATGTTAGCAATCTGTTCAGAAGTTTTAGAAAAGATAACTGACTTTCTGGGCATTTTACTTTTCTTTTTTACAGCAGATCTGATCTACGCCATTGAAAAATTTTGGGAAACTTAGTCTGTGGATCCTGTAGAATCCCCAAGGGATGGTATTGTGTAGGACTCTTTCAATCTATTGGTCACTAAGAGTGTCAAATCTAAGACATGAATTACTTATTAGATGTGTTAAGTACATGCTATGTTGAGATGCGATAGAATTTAATGTAGAAATGAATGATACAATATTACGTAATTATATTTTCTGTTAAGTACATGTTATGTTTAGGTGCAATGGAGTTTAGTGTAGAAATGAATGATACAATAGTAAATTCATAAATTTATTTTCTGTTGCATTTTCACTTTTGTAGGGTAGTTCAAGTGGCTGATTGCATGCACATTTGTGGACTAGGAAAGGGTGTGTCAAATACTATTAATGCTGCTCCTATTCGCAATTTACAGTTTTGTGGAATGTAGTATTTTCCAACTATCATGATATGTTTCCATATCATTAATATATTGCAATATATTGGCCTCTTATTCAAAATATCTGCTATAACACCTAATATTTTGACCGACGGCCCTATCGTTTTAAAATTTTTAATATATTTTTTTTCTTTTGATATATTTGATACTGATATATATTATACAATATGTCTCATACTAATATAGTTGTGTTTGATACTGAAGTTTTCATAAGTGATATAGACATATAAATGGTCATGATTGATCCTATAAAGTTGGAAAATTTGTATATTTTTCAGCCAGGGATTTTCTTGGAAAGTAACTGCAACTGGGAAACAAGAGCGCCCTCTGTAAAAAGAAACAGGACATGAATTACTAGACTAGTAAAACAAGTATAGCTTAGATTATTCCCCTAACTTTTCCCAATACATTATTATCCAACTTGATTGTGCTCTCCTCAAAATATGCAAATGAAGGGGATAAGCTAATACAGATGTGTGATTAAAAATAAACTAGAACTTGGTTTGAAAGGATAATTGAAAATACAAGAATATAATTCGGGGAATCTCTTGCCTTTGGTTGTCTTTTTAGGGAATCACTTGCCTTTGGTTATCTGCTTAAGAAATCACTCAACCTAAATATTGAGAATCACCCACAAACGGAGGACTTACTACTCTTTGTTAAGCAGGTTCCTTGCTTGAACTTTATATAAAACTTGACCTACCTAAATTACTAACTTTATTTGATTTAAATAGAATGTGGATCAGCCTAAAGGGCAGTCTAGCAGTTCAGCCGAACCTAGGGAGAGGTTCCTCCTTGGGACATAATCACTATTAATTGAGGCATTGAAACTTGAAGAGCATTAGCCAGTTTCTGTGACTGTCATGACCCCAACACTAACAGGTAAAATAATCTCGAAGTTGAAATTCAATAGTCTACAAGCCTACCCTTAAGAGCAAATTTGGAAGAATCTCTATTGTTATATCTGATGATTCTAGCAGTACAAAGAATGGGTCAAGTGGGAATTAATTTGTTTAAATTTCTAAAGTAAGTTTGCCTTGTTTTAGATTTTAACACCTTCACTGTAGAAGCACCTCTTTCCGATGCTAAGCGCAAAAGGCACGACGATGAGTAGTTACACCAACTATCACTACCATAGGGCTCTAGTGATAAATCCTGCCACCTCAAACTCTTGTTTCCCCTCACATGTCATCAAGCAAGTTAGGTGTTATCTCTTATTGTGATAGAACTTTATTGCAGGTCTTGACGTTGGTTGATTAAATAAATGCAATCATCCAAATAATGATAATCTATAAATGATTGAAACTCAATAACCATAATTAGGTCAGACATTTCATTCAAGTATAAAAACAAAATGATCAATTATAAATCCACAGCGAACACAGAAATCTGGCTAAACTAAGCCCTGTCCGTCCTCTAGATAATATTAGGTTTTGCTTAAACCCAAAACCTCTGCAAGGAAGAGCATTTGACCAAATATCCAAATTATCACTAAATAAAACTGTACAATGTATCCATCCAATACGACATTCCAAAATAACATACCACAACTCGTCATAAATATAAATTCAATACATAAGTTGTAAATGAAAATCCTTAAAATCTACTAATCACAAACTAAACAAAAATCTTCATCAATCTTCCATCTACATCCTACAAATTTCCATAGCTTGCTAATCTAAAAGGGTTAAAAAATATCACAAATCTTGAACCTAATGCTCGACAAGTACATGTATATGTTATACAAACGATATACAAATATATATTTATAAAATAGATGAAAGGACAGAAAGCTATAAAATACATGCTCAAATTTGATATGCCAAACCTTTCAATAAATACATTTCAAATCATAATTTTGTTCGCACATTTCGTCACATATACAAATATCAAATCATACAAACCATACGAAATCATCAAAAGTCCAAATCATGTAATACATCTATAAAACTCAAAAGACCAAAATCATACAAATCTGAAAATTATATCAAATCGACAAAATTTAGAAGGTCAAAACATCTCAAAATATAAAATACGTTGTAGGTTAAATCTCAAAAACCAAATCATGTCAAATCGTGGGAACTAAAAACCGATGACTTGCACACTAACTAACCAAAAGGCCAAGTTTAAAGAACAAGTTACTCATATCTAAGTAACTTTAGGCCGTATGCTATTATTCAAGACTCGCAGGCCAGCCACTTATATATTATTCCCCATAAATGGGATCAAGTACCTCTTTCTTTTTTTACTTGTGGATGATAGTTGCGCTCCTCAAGTGTGCCTATATTAGGATATGTCTAAGTATATACCATTAATTTCTTACAATAATTCTAAAAAAATAAAGGGATAATTTTATAACAAATATACAAAACTTTTTCATTCTATGAAAAAAATACAAATATAAAACTATTTCACCTTGTAGAAAAAGTGCAAACTCATATCAAATAACACAATAGAGCTCTCACCAAATGCTTGCACGGACTGACACATGTAAGGTCAATTGCACAATGTTTTATGACGTTTCTTCACAATAATTCCATATACAGACACAATTCTTCAAAATACTCATTTATTTGATGAAAAACAAACAAAATCCTCAAATATTCGATAAACCAAATAAAACATCAAAACGTTTGGTAAGAAACACATGTATGCAATAATATTTGAAACATGAATATAAAGGGTGACGCGCATGTACTGTAAAAGAATAATCACAAGTAAAATCAAAGAATTTACGAAATAGACTAAAAAACAGACTTATTGTCTTTAATATTAGATTTAGCAAATATGACTTGAAATAGCTCCAAAATCTCTTCCTTTCTCCTTCTCTCTCTTCTTCTTATTCCCCTTTCTCCCTTCTCTTTCTCTCTCTTTGCTCTCTTTTCCCACATGAAATGACTAAAAATTAGGCGAATCTCCCTTTTATACTGAAGTGCTGAGCGAGTGCCGATTAAGCACACACCAGGCATCATCTAAACACACAAATGCGCATGAGCTCCATACCAGGCGCCAACATACTGCCTCAACCATGCCCCTTAGGCGTTTCTCAGGCGCACAGCTTGTGCCTCAAGCAAACACAAGCATGAGGATAAGCACCTATCAGGTGCTTGACCTGATTTCCCTCAATTTCAATTTTTTACAAATTTTCATTATATAATTATTTGTTATATTAATCTAATGTATATAGTAATGATGCCATAATTCACTAATAAAAAATGGGGCATTACAAGGACTCAACAGCAGCACCCTGAGGAGTGTCTGGGTGGCTTGTGATTATGCTGTGGTTCAGGTTATGGAGCAGAGGTCTTTTACTGCATCATAAGCTGATCTCAAGTCCTCATTGACTAAATAAATTGAGTCGTGATCTTTCATATTGTATTATACGGCATTTTTTTGTGCATTGGATTCAATGGGATGGCATTGATTCAAAAGATTTTACATTGCCTGACTTGCTGCCTGTTTCCCGATTCTGGAGGTCTACGGCATGCATCGATTATCAGAATCATACTCAAATATCCTCTGTTCAGGGGAGACTTTAATTACTTAATGCAATCTTCACCATTATCTATCCAACTTTTAATCCTAGCCGTTGAATGCATTTGAAAGCCTTTGCACCGGGAAGACCATAATAATACTCCTGTTTGATATTTATACAATGTCGCATATGTTTAACCACTATTTGTCACCATTTTGTGTTATTATCATCTCAAATATTGGGCTCCCTTATCTTTCCAAAAATTGAGATCCATTCCTATATTATGAAAGACTAAGATTGAAACAGCACGTTAAAATATCATCTTATTCTCCACTCTCTATCTTGTTTAAAATGATCTCAACCACTTGGAGGATAAATGAGCCTAATGTTTGGAAGTACCATAACAAACCCTTTTCTTTGTTGCCCTCTTTGAATTTATCCATGGTAGATATCTGGTTAAAGGTTTTTTTTTTCCAAATTTGCAGCTTCGGTGCCAAATCTCGCCATGGTTGAGAGTGTAGATAATGAGAAGGTAAACTTTGTTTCTAAAATTGGCACTGACCCAGTTTCATACATTTGTGCGTTGGCGCTTCACCAATTCTACTCTTTTCATTGATGCCCATAAGTTTGTGACAGCATTTTATCTAAAAGCTTGAGCCATGCCCTTCAGCTTATATCTTTGATTAAAGCTTCTACTTCTTGTGCTTTATATATTGAGGCTCATTAGCAGTCTAACAATAGCTAAACCCTATTGGATTTCCTGCATGGTTGTTTATAATTTGGATGAAAAAAATCTTTCCAGCACCTTCTCCTTTCAAGACCTACAAAAATGTCTCAGAGAGTGCCACAATCCATTTTGTGTGCAACTCAATGAATTTTATATAGTAGATCCTTTTAGGAGGCCTAGTAACCATAGATTGTGCTTATCCAATTTTTATAGTATGGTGGTTGACTGTTCAAAGGCTAGTTGAACCTTCATTTTCTTTTTCGGAATCTATATCAGCAATGCAATTCATCCATACTAATAAACAAATATGCCTAATTGCCAAATACTTGTCAAAAAGCACAAGCCAATACGTAGGTATGCTAGAATCCTTATGTCAGGTTAGTTGTTCAAAATTCTTTTTATCCCTTGCATTTTCATCTTTTTGAAAGCCCAAACTCTATGGATGAAACAATCAATATCAATCTCAATCATATTGTTATTGAATATTATAGGCAATACATAAAAGGAAAAGGAATTTTGAGAATAATAAATTTACAGGGCCATATCAGTTGATATATATCATCTAAATATCGAGCATATTAGCAGATACTTTAAGTATCAACTAATATGTAGAGATATATCACTGATATAGCAACTATCGCGACATTGTCGCGATATTGAAAAATGTTGATATCAGGAGCTCGATACTGATACATATCTGCTAGTATTGTCATCTATGTCAAACTCACATTGTCGCATAAACAGTGGATCTGTCTGTGCAAAGGATGTTACCCTTTATGATCCTATGCAATGTGGCATGCTAAATTACCATATTCAAAGAATATATTTATCCTGCTAGATCAATTAATGAATGCATTTATTTTCGCCTTTTGTTGCATCCCTAAATCTAACTCTAGTGCTAGTCTTCCCGCCGACCCCCCCCCCCCAAAACAAAGACTTTTTGTGGGATCCTGTGAATAGCAATAGTGGCAATATAATCTTCCTTTTGTAGTTTCTATTGTGACATCTTCGATCTGTGCTTGCTTTTACAAGCTCATTTACTTAGAGTTAATGGAGATTAACTTTGCCATTTCAAGAGATCCAAGAGCACGTCATTAGCATTGATAATTGTTGCTATTTACCCGCTGTGAACTGCAGATTGCAAATCATCTTCATCAGGCAGTCTCAAGCGTTGGAAGGAAGCCTTTGAAGGTTTTGGTCCAAGTGAATACCAGTGGTGAATCATGTGAGTCAATTAATTTACAGCATTCTGCTCCCCCAAGAAAAAAAAAATTGAAAAAAAAACAAAAAAACATTTGGGATGATTTGCTCTCGATTAGTTGGAGGAAACAAGTTCTTCTTGGGTCAAGCTAGTCCTGAGGTGCAAATTGCATTCAACTAGAAGAAGTACCAAAGAAATACTTGCTCGAACCGGAGGCGGATCTATTTTATACTGAATGGGGTCGGGTCTGTTAATCCCACTGAAAAATATTAATAAAGAAGAATTATATATCAATATATTAATAGTTAAAACTAAAATTTTTTATTGGCCCCCATTGAAATAATTGAGATAATCTCAATAAATTTATTTATTGGTTGTTGTAACATATTCAAGTCTCTTTGGATTTTTCGTTATTTTTTATCAATAATAATAATGTAATTGTTTTAAATTTGCCTTGTTAAGAAAATAGTGAAACTATAGACATGCTGAATTTTTGTAATAGTTTTTATAAAATCAATTTATGTATTCCGTCTCTCTTTAAACATTTTAATTGTTTAATTTCTTGCATATTGTCAAGATGTTCAACTCTTGACCCCAACATTTTTATAAAAACGTCAGTTTAATTATTAATATAGTTTTTTATACTTATATATGTTTTCAGTGGGATTAATTATCCCAACCCCATTCGCTTTCATGTAGATCTGCCAATGATTTATGCTTACCTCGAAGAGTGAAAGCCAGATGTTGTTGAAGTCACCCATTTGATCCAAACTGTTCTGCTGCCTTTTTCTTCTTTGGAACAAAATGTTGGCCCTGTGAATAAAAGCTCTCACATCATTGGTTTGGAAAGTGTTAAATGGACACAGTTTAACTCCTACATTATAAACCTTATCTTCAAATTTAAATTTAGTGAAAGAAAGCATAAATACTCCCAGACTTATTTTCAAGAATGAGGATTTAGCAATGTGATATTTGTTGGGATTCGCCAGTAGGATCTGAATCTCTCGACACCCTCGCCCACTTTGAAGTTCCCTATTCTCCCAATTGAAAGCAAGGAACAAAATCGACGATTAAACACAAGCAACCAAGCACATAATTGTACAAGCAAATTTATATGAGAACCCTTCTCAATTAAGGAAAAATCATAAACACTTTGTGTAAATAATCTCCACTATATTGAGACTTGGTTTAAAATAGCCCTCACCCTACAAGCTCCTTCACAAATACAACCTGTGTGAAGTGTCAAGATCATGATATGAGTAAGTATTAATAATAATGAAGTTAAGTATAAAACTTGACTGAGTTTAAGGACTTACAACCAAATTTGGGTTGGACATTACATATCAAATCCGTAAGCAATGTATTCAAATATAAATACTGCGATCTCAGGAATGGCTAAACTGTCTCCATTCGGCTCTAATAATAATACTACACCTGCTCAATCCAAATCTTGCCAAAAGAAAAAGTATCCAATCAAAAATCTAAATATAAAGAACATTGGAAATTCATACATAATTTCTGAAGGGCACTCCTACCTCAATCCAAATTGTGAAAAGTCAATTTATCCTGTTCAATACATTAAATTTGAAACAAACCCAAAACACTATAATCATAATTCCTAACTATAATCCTTCCATAGTCTTCCATCTAATTCTATAAGAATCGAANTATTTATCTAATGTATAAAAATTATGATTTTATAAATATAAATCAGGAAATCAAGTATTATATGAAGAACAAGTTAATATTGACCCCAATAAGTTAGAAACCAAATAAGAAAATATAACGAGAAAGCAAACAACCAACTGATAAAACTTTTCACAACTAAAGGTAGAACAGTAAATCTAAACTTGATAAAAGATGAGGCTCAAATTGCACCATAAACGGATGCCTAAATCTTTTCTCTTTTTCTTTTTTCTTTTTTCTTTTTTCTCTTTCTACATGTGGCGCTCTTTATGCAAAATGGGTCTCTAAATTGTCTTAAAAACCTAAACAGGGCATTTCATACCTGCACTATCACATGTGCAGATGCTGATTTCTTGCCCTGTTGGCATGTGCGCCTATCATATGTCAATCTCCGGCACAACTGAAATTCACTCTCGCACACATTAAGTGAATCACTCGATAATATATCCAATGGGTGTAGTTCACAAGAGAGTAATCCAAAATTTAGCAATATTGATTATTAATGCATGAAGTGACTGCCTTATTTACAAGATGGAAGACCTGTTGATATGGTCTTTAACCCATTAGGAGTACCTTCACGAATGAATGTAGGGCAGATATTTGAATGTTCGCTCGGGTTAGCGGGGGGTTTGCTAGATTGGCATTACTGTATGGTACCGTTTGGTCAAAGATATGAATAAGAAGTTTCAAGAAAATTATATGAGGCCAGTAAGTAAACATCGAATCATTGTGTATCTAAACCTAAATATCAACAATCTGTTTTAATAGAAAATCCTTTTATCGCAAATGAGTTAAGCTATAATCAATAAAATTCTCCTTGACAGTTGCAATAGCAGTCTGTTTTTCTTCTCTACCTACAATCACAATGAACTGAATATTTTTTTGGCATTGCTGCAGCAAAATCTGGAGTCAATCCATCCGACTGCGTGGAGCTTGCAAAGCATGTCAACTTCGGTTGTCCAAATCTCAAGTTTTGTGGCTTAATGACAATCGGAATGCCCGATTTTTCATCGACTCCAGAAAATTTTCAGGCAATGATTTTCCATCATGCATGTTCTTTGTTGATCATTTCTTATTCTTTCCTGTAAATTTCCCTTTTGTCAATCTTTTTCTAAAGTAGCTTTACGATGTTGTGGTGAATCATTCTACATAAGTTTGTTGCCTCATCTCTTTGCTCGACCTTTATTAAATTGAATAGTAGCTTTACAATAATAGTAATGAAACCCTTATAATAACATAAGAAAATTTTCAAAAATATAATCAATGAATGACAACCCATAATAAGTTAAGCATATAATTAATAAAACTAACAGATAAAATTTCATGTCCTCACTCGGATCAAACAATAGTCTGATATTTACAATGCAACAGACGCTATCGAACTGTCGAGTTGCCGTCTGCGAGGCCCTTGGTATTGCTGAGGAGCAGTGTGAGCTGTCAATGGGAATGTCCGGTGATTTCGAGCTAGCGGTGAGTGTATTGTTCTTATCTCTATGGCCTTTTATTCTTTTTATCCTTCGTCGTATTTTCAACAGTGAGAACTTTATTATTACAAGTTGTATAATAATAATTTTGAAGACACATTAAAATATGTCTGTTTTATCTTATAATTATAATCATTTAAATTATCAAGATAAAATCTGCCCTGGTTGAAGTATGATAGCACCAACTAATGGGTCCTGATTATGAGTTGTGCAGATAGAAATGGGAAGCACAAATGTGAGAGTTGGATCTACTATATTCGGACCAAGGCAGTACCCAAAGAAATAGGCAAAGCAATATTAATGATGCTGCTGTTTATTACTAAGCTTTCATTATTTGGCAAATTGTAAAATGGTCATTGAAGATCTCCTTTGTACATGATATTTTTTGGTTCATATAATATAGAAAATGTGGCAAAATGTGCTTCTCTTGCTACAATGCTTAGAGAAATGTTAGTGGGATACACACACATGAGATACCGTGTTCACCAATCCATCTATTTATTTTTTATATGGGTTTTAATAGTGTAAATAAATAGATAAGATATTACGTTATTGAGAGCCTTTTAAAAGTAATTAAAAGATGCCTCCTGACTGTACTGTTCAGTTTATCCATTGTTTCCTCATCGACAACACCGTGAAGTTTGCGAAAGGCTGAAACTTTGATGATGCATATCTGCAATTATTTTGACTTGGGGATATATTTAATATTTATCTAGATTACGGAATTAGAATT
>JAODPA010029817.1:0-12533 GCA_025585075.1 Nepenthes mirabilis
TATATATTAAGTCAAAAAGACATAAATATTTATGTGTTCATTCAAAGTGGGCTTGTGCAATGAAAATCAGCTCAGGAATTGGGCTTGAAATTCGCTCAAGCATCGAATTCCACTAAAAAATTTACTCTAGTTCAGTTTAAATTGACTTTCTTTTGGATTTATCTTTTGATTGCTTGAGAAATTAATTAGATCATATGCTGTTTACTCTTATATAATTTTTTATTTATTTTTATTATGGTATAATTACCTACTCAAGGCATGTGATATAAAATGAGTCTAAATCCCCAATGCATACCGCCGAAGTCTTATTTAGGGCGATAATCACCCAAGATGGGATTCGAGTGCAAATTTTGCAACCCTAATCCTATACACCATAAATAATAAAATTAAAGGGCTCGAATTTTTTTCTCAGGTTATCCATCCAATGCATACATATATGCTTGGGAAAAGCAAAAGAATAAAAAGAAATTACAGATTCTTTAAACTTTACCATGAAACTCCTGGTACCAGGTGTAATGAGCCGTGAGGAAACAACCATCATTATGAACTCAATGGGAGTAATGCTCTCCTTCAAGGAGACTAGTCACGGGAGCTAAAAGATAGGACTTGGGTGGTATTTTTCTCACGATTTCTCTACTTGTTAGATTGGAGAAAGCCTTTTATTCAGGCCAAGTGAAAGGTGAAAGAAAGTTAATGGCTAGCCCTTTTTTCTCCTGGGGTGTGTGCATGTAAGAGAGAAATAGAGAGAGGGCTTTCTTATTTTTCTTGAGAGCTTGAATGTAGAGAGTTGGGAATCAGATTTTCAAATCCTTATAAATAAGGGTTGATGTGGTATTTATGGGTTCATGGCTAAATATAGTCATTGGGAAAGATCTAGTAGTTGATTGGCTTTACATCTAGGGTCAAAAAGGTTGTTGTATAGATGTTGAGATTTCCTCCTAATACGGCTATCTTGTCCCATTATATAATTTTTGTATAATCAATTTTTTTAAGGATGTTACGGCATCTTTTCAACAGATTAGCAAGTCAAAATTGAATCCTCCCATTAGTCCAAAAAAAGGGCCCACGTGAAACATCTGTAATCAGGTATTAAGATATCTTGTTAACTTAGTTTTTATTTGATGTTCTATATGGCTCCAACCTCTAGACCAAGAGGGAGGTGAGGAGGCTCCTCGAGTCAATCGCTGTATAAGTTAGGATCCGAGATGAATTGGTACCCAACCATCGCAAATTTTTTATATTGACAATAACATCATACCTTAATGGACAATAATAATTTTAGCACAATATATTTTACTTTTTTGCATTCCATGTGCTTCCAATTGCCTCTTGAGGCATTGACTTGGATTGGGTTGTCTATTGCTGGGGTAGTACACTCGACGATAAAGTCACTAGGACTTACCCATTGATCACGAGCCTAGGCCGAATTCGGATGTTGCACGTCCTTGATTTGATTGCCCATTTACAAGTTTGCTTGAGACCTTTAGTTTCTGTAAGATCTTCGTTAGCAATTGATTTGTCTTTACTATGACATTGTGTAAATACTAGTGCTAATGTTACTTTCTCTTATTGGGTCTTTTGATTTGATAATATTTTGTTGATATAGTATATTGACTTCAAGATCCCTCTATCTTCCCATAGTAGTACTACGTTAAAAGTTGAACCCCTAATTGTTAGGTATAGGTATAAATCTTCCAAGTTAAATGACCCAAAGAGGAGTTATGGGGAGTTGAGGAATCACTTTGGCTCCTCAAAGGATTGCTAGTGCTTCTCTATCCATCCTAACTCGCCTTACTTTGATCCTCTTAGTGCTTTGAAAAAGGGTGGATAATTTTCCTGCGGATTTATCTATGAACATGGATAGAGAAGCAATCTTAGTAGTGAGCCTCTCTATATCTCGTATTGCCTTTGGAGGATCTAGGTGAAGGATCACGTTGATCATTACTGGGTTGTCCTCAATTATCGGGTCGAAGATAACAAACTAAGGAATTTACCAACTGTCACGCTGAATATGTATTTGATCGGGTTGAGTTTTATGTTGTGCTTTTTCAATGTCCCAATGAGCTCTTTTCACTAGCATGTGATCAATATATGCCTCCATTTATGGCCAATTTGGCAGGCAAATATTTTGTGGAGAAGTTAGCGATAGGTGACTCTTGTGTTTTTTAGATTGGATGGAATCACTTTGTAGCAATATAGGTCTTAGTCCATGATAAAAGTAGTATGCTCCGAATTTGGAGGATCCATGCAAATTTAGTTATAGTTTAAATAGGTGTCCATAAAACTTAAAAGTTGCTTCTCGAAAGTCGAGTCTACAAGCTCATTGATTCGAGGCAATGGAAAGCTTTCTTTGGAGCAGATTTTATTCACATCCATGAAGGCATATCCTCTAACTTTCATTAGCCTTATTGAACATTATTACTTTAGACAACCACTCTAGGTATTAAATCTTTTAGATGATTCAAGTGTCAATCAGCTTCTTGACTTTGTTTTTTTACTACATTTAGCTTCTCAAGAGAATAATTTAGCCACTTCTGTCACAGGGCTTGTGTACAAGTGCGATGTTTAGCTTGTGTCATATTATATTCGAAGAGATTTTGGGCATATCAGCCATGGTCCAAGCAAAGACTTTCTAGTTAGAACAAATAAAAAGCCACTGAGTGTCTTTGATCACTTGATCCAATATTGAGTTGATCTGCATGACTCTCTCAAGTTTGGAAGGATCAAATGAGATCTTGACAATCTACTATGCGGTGGCTCCTTTTTGCATCATGGCCTCATTCCTTTGGTCTAGGTTCATTAGTGGAGATGTAGGGCTCTGGTTCTTGTAGTTATGTGAGGTAGTACTGTCTTCCTATGTCTTGGTCACATCTCACCTTGCCTATTTCTATTGGTGTCTAGAATTTCATCTTGAGATTTTAGATGAACGTTGCTACCTTAAAGCTTACCAGAGATGACCTTTCGAGTATGGCATTATAGGTCAAGTGCAAGTCAAACACAAGCATTGTTAAAGTCCAGGAGGAGATCCTCAAATAAGTTCCCAGGGTTACTTTACGGTGTATGAGTCCTTGAATTTAGATCGACTAATTGTCAAGGCACTTCAATTCATGTAAGGGCCCTTCTGATGGTCACAACTGTTATCATGTTAACCCTAGGTGACTAATGGCATTGAGTGCAAAAAGTCTCCGAAACATCCATTATTAATAAAAGTTCTTCTTAAATGATCAACATTTGCTCTTTTTGAGATGTGAGCACTTACAACGAGAGGATCGGAGTGGGAGAAAGTTTACATAACCATAATAGTTGTCATTGAAAGTCATAATCTCTTGCTCTAGTTGCTTTATCTTAGTTTCTACTCTTGCTTTGAGTTGAACTTCCACTATGTTAATGTCCCGATGGCTACCCAAGAGTATGTAGAGGATTTAGTTCTACCCTGCCTCCTCTACCTAGGGCTAGCTCATGCCTTCTCGGATGAATTTCTTCAGCTAAAGGTTTCGATCTCCTTCTAAAGGTTTCAGTATTCTTTTATTGTCGTGCTTGGGTGGTTTGAAAATTTGCTCATCAATCCTTTTGGATCCTCTATTTGACCTTAGTTATGAACATCTATCAATAGGTGTCGATAAGGTCCTAAGGTTAATGCTTGCCCTACCTCTAGTCACAGTCATTAGTTGCTTCAGAGCATTGGTTCTAATGATACTCCCAATGGTCAAGAACCTTTTGCTGGAGCATGCTTTCATGGACCTTTATGGCAAGGGGTTACATTGTTTAAAGGGCTATTTTGGAGCCACTAGACTAGACATCGATTTTCAAAAGACTCATTCTAGCCAATCTGGTAGTGAATCCTCCAATGATGCAGAATGATCTTACAAGGCCGATTATCACAGAGCTCTGACAAAGGAAATTGAGCTCTTACACCAAAAAGCTAAGCTTCACTGGCTCAAAGATGGGGATCAATGCACGAAATATTTCTTCCACTCAATTGCCCGAAAATCTAATCGAAATAGAATCCTGTCCCTTATGAAAAAAATGATGGTGAAAGTACCTAGAGCATGAAAGAGGTTAAGAAGCTGATTGTGGACTATTTCCAATGCCTTCTAGGGACAGGCAAAGATACTTCAATGGTGGTTTTGGAGAAGGTTCATTTGTATATCCACAATACTCTCCCGCTTTCAGTTTAGGAGCCTTTGTGTTTTCCAGTGCACGCAGAAGAGATTTATTGGGCCCTCCTGTCTATTGGGGATTCTAAAGCTCCTGTGTTCGATGGCTTCTCCTCAAAATTTTACAAGGAATCCTGGCCCATTATAAGACTTTTGGTGGTAGAGGCGGTTCAAGATTTCTTCTCTAGTGGAAAACTCTTGAAATAGGTGAACGCAACTCTCATTAGCCTTATCCCAAAGGTTAAGTCACCTGCCAAGGTAACCGACTATAGGCCAATATCTTGTTGCAATGTGATTTACAAGATCATCTCGAAGATTCTTGCCAATAGAGTTCGAGGTACTTTGTTTCATTTGGTTGATAAATGCCAAACGGCATTTGTGACTGGTCGACACATTAGTGATAACATCCTATTTGCTCAAGAGCTTCTTTATCGTTACCATTTGGGTAAGGCTGAACCTAGATGCGCTATGAAAGTTGATCTAACGAAGGCATATGACTCTGTTCATTGGAACTTCATTATTGTTACCCTTCATCTCATGGGTTTTCCTACCCAAATGATCACCTAGATTCAATAGTGTATCACCATCCCGTCATTCTCTATAAATATCAATGGCGAATCGGTTAGTTTTTTTAAATGTGCCAAAGGCCTTTAACAGGGTGACCCCCTTTCGCCATACCTGTTTGTTTTGGCAATGGAAACGCTCAATGGTATTATAGAAATGAAAGCTCGACGCTGTTCGTCTTTCCAATACCGTTAGAAATGCAAGGATACAAGCATGATAATGCTTGCATTCGTAGATGACCTCTTACTCTTTTCTAAGGCAAACCCGAAATCTGCTCGCATATTAAATGATTGCCTCAAGGAATTTCAACTATTGTCTTGTCTTACGGTGAATAAAGAGAAGAGCGAGGTTTTTGTGTGCACAGAAAATAACTACCATGCCGATGAAATTCTCACCATCCTTGGGTTTAAAAGAGGACAACTCCCAGTTAGATACTTGGGAGTGCCACTTTTAACCACATGGCTAACAATCAAGGATTGCCATTCTCTCCTTGACCGAATCAAGAATAGGGTTACCTTATGGAAGAACAAATGGCTCTCATTTGGGGGGCATCTACAGCTCTTAACCTCTATTTTGTCATCCATTCATCTTTACTGGGCGTCCCTCTTCATTCTCATAAAGGGCCTTTTGAAGGAAATTGAAAGCCTCATTCGGAGATTCCTTTGGCATGGGTGCATTGACAGGAAACCCTCGATCAAAGTGGCCTAGGATGAAGTATGTTACCCTGAGACTGAAGACGGCCTGGGGATTAAAAACCTACAAGCTGGTAACAAAGTTCTTATAAGATGGCTTTTTTGGAGACTTCTTAATAATAAGGATGACTCCATCTGGGCATCCCGGGTTCAGAACTACCAGTTAAAGAATCATTATATTTGGACTGTTAAAATCCCGAACTCAATGCCTTGGGCTTGGAAGAAGATCATGAAATTGCATTTTAATATGCGCCTCCACGTCCGGTACATTATTGGAAACGGTTCTCAAACACGTCTATGGCTGGACAATTGGCACACAATGGGACCTCTGTGTGAACAATTTGGGGATAGGGTGCGCACCGTCACGGGTATTGCCATTAATGCGAAGGTCTAGGAAATTATTCGGCATGGGGAGTGGAGATGGCCAAATGACAAAGATGTGGAAGTGAACCGCATTATCGAACGTATGCCTAATTACAAGCCACATCAGGATGAGCAAGATTCGATTAGTTGTAGTTTATCTACGGATGGTCGCTTCTCGATCCGCTTTGTGTATAACCTTTTTCGTGCACCTAAAGAAAAGGTGGTGTGGGCCTCGCTAGTTTGGGGTCCTTACCACATCCCTACCGATGCTTTCATCTTCTGGCTTTGTATTTGTTGTCGTCTAAGCACGCTTGATCGTCTTAGTAGATTTTTCACTATTTCAGATAAATGCCTATATTGTCAAGTTGAGGTTGAAACTCATGATCACCTCTTCTTCAATTGTGAATTCACTAGTGCTATATGGGAAAGGATGCACCATAAGGTTGGGATGCGGTGGCCATACAATGAATTGCATTTGAATATTCAGTGGGCAACCAATAGATGGAAAGGTTCTAACTCCAAATGGCTCTCTTTCAGTCTTACACTGGCTGCTTCGATTTACCATCTCTCAAAAGAACGTAATCATCGACTTTTCAACGATTCCAATTGGGCTAATGAAAACCACCTGGTTATTCAGATTATGGATATGGTACACCATAAATTAGATCTTTCAGTTCCCAGGCAGAATCATGGCTTCAAATACATTAGGGACAGATGGAACCTGACCCTTCAGGTTTGGACAGGCTGGCGATTAGCGATGGCCTTGTAATCGAGGTGCATTAAGCTGATCGTGTGCCTACTGCTTGGATTGCTGTTGGGCCGAGTTGGTGTCATCACCAAATGGGGGGGAATTTGACTGGTTAACATGCTGACCGGCTAGATTGGCTAATCAGGTGCTGGGAGCACGCTGACCTGTCTGATCGGCTATTTTGGTGCTTTGTTGCTTGTCAATACTTTGACCAACAACTCGAAATATATATATATATATTTGCTGGCGCTATGCTCCATGATGACGATGATGAATTTGAGTTTATTGTTGTGGGGTGTGGATTGGTTTGCCTAGTGAAATTCAGCTGGCTGTCCCTAGGACCTACCTGCTAGTTGAGGATGGGCTGATTTCCTTACATTCGACAGATGAAGCTTGCTGGCTGCTGAGTAACATGAAGCTACGGTTTTTTGCCTTGGGTGCAGCACTGCTGATGCTGCTCTGTACTGATGTTACTGTCATTTTCTGTTATTTGATTCAGATGCAGTATCATCTGCCTTTTGGACGAACATTTTTTATGATGCTGGAGTGCTATTGATGAAGCTACTGAGGTGCTGTGAGATTGCAGATCCAAACCGTGTCCCCCTACTGAGATGTGGGCATGCAAGTGGATGTGGCTGTGAGATCTGTGGTTGAGGAGGTTGAGGGGAAGCAAGCTTGATGATTTGTTATGGCCACATGCTGTCACTCAGGCCGTGTTGGTGTTTGTTGGTTCTATTTTCTCTCCCTGAAAATAGGGGGGTTTTGGCCGGTCAACTAGTTGACCGGCCAACTGCATTGCTAAAAAAAGGGAGGTTTTGGCTGGTCAATTAGTTAACTGGCAAAATTGGGTTTTTAGTCGGTCAGCTAGTTTACCTGCCAACTAGGTTGCTAATGAAAAAAAAGAAATTTTTTTTAAAGCATCCTGGTATTATTCTGCTTGGAGTATTGGTATGCATTTTCTTTTCGGGGAAGCTAGCCTTGATGGAATTCTTGGTATGGATTGTCGTCAGCCAGTTTAGCAGTTGCTCGGATGGAATGGTTGGGTAGTTTGTACTTAAAAGAAAAAACAGGTGGATCATGTTGTCGATTTGGTTCCAATGGGCGATTGTCAAATGCCCAGTATGGTTTGGAGGAATAATACTGCGGAAAGCTTGGTCCACTTGCTGATGGTGAAATGAGTTGATCGAGCTGCTTTATAGGAAGGTTTGGAAAATTTTGCTGATATGCTTGTTCATGCCTGAAATGGATGGGTTTCTTCTTATACAAAAGGCCGGTTTGGTGAAATCAGCCAGTATGGCTCTGCTGGTTTGGAGTGCTTGTTGCTCTTATGCATTCTTTCAGAATGAAGTTGCTTGATGAGTTATCACAATTTCCTGCTTGACGAGTTAGATAGTTGTTGGCAATTTGGGCATTATGCCCTGTATGGCGCATTTGCCGGCATGGATCTTTTTTGCTGGTTTGGTGCTAATGCCCGGCATGGAGTATTTTGGCCGATTTGGTGCTCTTGCCGTAACACTGATTGTTGTCGGTCAAAGATGTTGCCATACTAATGCTGCTGGTGCTCGAGAGGATTAGGTGCCAACATCCTGGTCAATGGGTTGACCAATATTAGGCCGGTCAACATGTTGACCGGCAATGGTGCAATTGGACGTGTGGTAAGCCAAGGCTACAATGGTGGGCGGGAAGGACTGGAAAGAATATTTATCTACTCTATGACCGGCTTGGTTGATGGCCTTTGGCGAATGTAACTTTGTTTATTTTTTTTATTTTTTACATTTTGATTTCACGATATGATTCATGGTACTCAGGGAATGCCCCAACGTCTCTATTCTAAATTTAAGTTGGTAAAACATTTAGAGGTAGAACATTACTTCTGTATTTTTTCTTTTTTATTAATAAAATTTAATTACTTACAAAAAAAGACTAGACATCGAGGCTTTTATTTTTGTTTGCTATCATCGTGTAATACCTATATTTCCCATTTGATCTATTTCGAATGTATTTATTAAATTTGAAATTTATTGGATATGTTGACTTAATTGTATTTTTTTAAAATTTTGAAGGATTTGGAATCGGTATTTTGCACTCGAGGCATACTTCAGGCAAGGGTGGTGTGTGGATTCTAATATCTGGGCGCCCGAAAAGCGCTTAAGACTTGCTCGAGTGCTAATTCCAGATCCATCGTGCTCAATTAGCCCTTGAATGGCACTTGAGTGTGGGTATGGGTATACAAGGCACACAAGTTACGATTTCAATTATTTTTTGAGTGAAGCTGAGAGAGGAAAGGGGAAGAGGAGGAGAGAGAAAGTGACAATCGGACAATTCAGAGCTTTCGTTTGTTGGATCTACTAAGTATAAGATTGATGTAAGTATTTATAAGCAAAATCCTTGGTCTACTTTCATGTCCACTAATATTTATGTATATTTGGGAGATTTTGTTTACACGCATATGATTTTCATGTACCCCTCTATTTATTACTTACATGCAAGTATATTTTACCGGTTGTATGATAGTTTTTCACGAGCATTTGTGATTTTGGAAGGCTTTGTGATTTGTGAAAAATTCGAATGATATATATGTATATTTATGTATCCATATGTTAAAAAATCATGAACAAGACCTCGTGTTAGTCCACACGTATGCTGTTAGAGGCGAGATCACTACGGGATCATGACAATCCAAAACCTTAGTGGGTTGTTTTGTGATCCGAGACATGAGATTTTGTGGTATCGCTTCCGATGGGGAGACTTAGTCTCGATGGGGATATATGTAATATGTGGTCCCCTTTCGTCGATAAGAAGGTTGAGGTATATTGTAGATGACTTGCTCTACTATGTATTTAAATGAGAATTATCATAAAAAATTGACGAAAATTAAAATATTCAGACGTCCTAATATATATAACTAAATTTGAGGTTGTACCCAAAGTCGCAGGTGGTAAAATATAGTGAGAAAATTTCTAATCTATAAGAGATAAAGTATATAGATGGCCTTAAACTGTTAGCCTAAATCGTAGTTAGACCTTAAGCTATTCGCTTAAACTGTAACCGATATAGTCATGATTAATGGACGAAAGTAACCCTTCTTCAAGTTGGTCTAATAATATTTGATTCTCCGATTTCGTACATACTTTGTATTTCTATATGTATTTACATAGACTATGATTTGAGATATATTGATTGGCCCACGGATGAACGATAGGAATGTCTCGTACATATAGATATATGTAAAAATCTGGAACACATTTTGGTTATATAATTTGGTTCTGGTATTCCTTTGATTTTAGCATATGATATTATGATTTGGATCCAAACGATGGTATGTGTAATATACGGATATGGTAACAGTCGCAATTTATGTTACGTAACCTCAGATCATATGAAATGATATCATCTATAAGATTTGATCAGATTATTATTTGTTATGATTATGTCTCGGAGGGATTGTTTCATACGGGTGATAACTTAGTACAAAACATCTCGATTTTCAGTGATTTTAACAAACCTTGTAGTTTATTTTATATGTGGCATCTTTTTCATTTGATTTATATGTACTGTTTTATATGATGATATTTATTCAATTTTAGACTCACGTTTTTATATTTTATTCCTTCAAACTAGTGGCTTGGATACAATTTATAGGAGTTTGGACTCGATCGGATGCGATATCATTCTCCTGGTGAGTTGGATATTTATACTTGTTAGACTTTTGATCTTGATGGTGTAATTTTGGTTATTCTATTTGAACATTTGCGGGTTGTAGTCTCTATAATAAGAATTATGGGATATTTGTGTTGTGTAGATGAGTTATTATTTTATTAGATATCCCCTTTTGACTTATGATTAGTATGTCATATTTTATATTATTCGAATTCATATCCATTAAGGTCTTGTATGAGCTTTGATGCATTGGGCATTGTGTATGTATGAATTGTCACTTTCAGGTTGGGTATTGTGGTTGTTGATGATCTATTAGATTTTAATTTTTATTGCAGATTTTATTTGACTTGTGTATTATGTGCCTGAAACGTGACACATTGCCATTGCCTTGCCCCTTATTGTTTTTAAGCTGGCATGGGCAAGCAGTATGTTTGTATGTAAATTCGCAACTTTGTCATGGTTAATGCACTGGCCTTTGCCAGTAGGATGGGGCTCTATTGTGTAGGTGAGCATCCCTAAGGCATTGGCATCTTTGCCCATTTGATTTATCATGGCATTGAGCATGTGCGGCTATGTTGGGGTGTCCAAGTCTCACGAAGTTAGGTGTCCCTACTTCCTTGATTGTGATTTTGGCGAGGAGCTCTATTGCACCTAAATAGTCATGATAGTAGGTATCTATTGGCTATTCTTCTTTACATACACATATTTAAATTGTTAGCTTTGTCAGCTGTGTTGAGCTTAGTTGATCGTTTTTATAGACGTCACTAGTAATATATACCCGAGTCAATATTTTATTTAGGATGATAATTACTTAAGATGTGATTCAAATATAAATATTACAACTTTGATCCTACGTATCACAAAGTTAAGGGGCTGTAATTATGGTCTCGAATTATCCCTCCGATGCTTAAACCAATATATTCTTGGAAAAAGTAAGGGAAGGGAAGATATTGTCGATTTATTGAATTTGGCCATGAGACTTCTAGTATTAGGCATAATTAATTTTGAGTGACTAAAGGTTACTATGAGTTCGATGGAAGTGATGTTGCCCTATAGGGGGGATTAGTCTTGGGTGCTAATGGTGTCTAACATGTTTGGTCCTTTGATAAGATGTATGTGGTATTTTTCTCAAACTTTTTCACCTTATTAGAGTGAAGGAAGACTTTTATTCATTACAAGTGGGAGGTGGGAGTGAGTTGATTGCTAACCTATTTTTCCCTCATGATGAGAGAGAGAGAGGGAGAGATATTTTTTTTATTATCATGTGAGATTAAATGTATAGAATTGGGAATCAGATTTTCATATACTCATAAAAAGAGAGATAGTGTGGTATTTATAGGCCTATGCTGACTAGAGTTATTGTAGAAGATGGTTGATTAGCTCTGTATTTGTGGTTAGCAAGCTATTGTTTGGGTATCAATATTTTTTCCTAACGCAGCTATCTTATTTCATTATATATCCTCTGCACAATTATCTTTTCAAGAACATCAAAAATCTTTTTAGCATGTCAAATAGATCAATTTTGAATCATCTAATTAGTTCTAAAATAGGTTCATACAGATTATCTGTAATCATATATTGATATGTTTTATTTACTTGGTCATCATTTGGCCTTCTATATGGCTTTAGCTTCCGGACCATGAAGGGGTCAATGGCTCTATTGGTTGAGATCTAAGGTAAACCAGTACCTAACAATTCCAAATTACATAACATAATTCCTTAAATAGACAACAAAAACTTTAGCACAACATATATTACCTTTTTTTGTGTTCCATGCCATTCCAAGAAGATTGTATTAATCAGTTCCAACCCCCGATCCGTCGTCTACCATATGAACAAGTTGTGTCTCAATAAATACCTCAACAAAGAAAGAAGCATGGTAGGTTTTAGGGATGTTAACTTTAAGTTAGGATGATTAAACTGTCTGAACTTAAAAGCATGCAAGGTATTCAAACTTTGGGCTTCCAGTATAATTTACAATTAACCGATTTTAGAATTTTGCAGTGTCTAAAATTATTGAGTTTGGAATTGCATATGAGGTCCAATGTGGGAGTAGAGGCGCCGCGACGTGGCTTCATATGGTGTATATACGATACTACATCGCACTTGTTAGATAGAGATCTAATACCATCATTTTTTTTATTGTTAAAAAAAATAAAATGGTTATTGAGGGGTATTAGATTTTCATCTGACGGTTGCAAGGCCGCATCATATGGGTGCTATACGAGGCAGGCGTCGCAGCATCCCTTGAACCATCTAATGTGTACCTCTATTAGCGCATTAAAATGTACCCGTTTATTTTAATTGTAATCACTTATCAGAACTTTACAGAAATTTAAATTGTAAATA
>JAODPA010029828.1:0-12527 GCA_025585075.1 Nepenthes mirabilis
TCTAATTCCGCGGCCAGGTGGCGGGTGCCCGGCTCCGGTTGGTTGATTGCTTGGTTCCCCGTGGGGGGAACTCCATCCTGGACGGTGGTCTCCACCGCAGGAGCACTGGCTTGTGCTCTGGTGTTTACCATGCTTGGTTGTTCAGCTGCTGGGTAGGAGAGTGACACTTGGCTTTCTGTCAGTTTCCCACAGACGGCGCCAATGTTGCGTCCCGGGCCCAAGGTTGCTGTACGGATTAGGGAGCCTCCGGATTCCTAAGCGTGCGGGCGCTCCGGTTGAAGGGTCCGGTCTCCGTCTCTATGAACCTGGACCTGCACAACACAAACAATAAACAAGAGGTGAAGGGTCTGGCGGGATTTCTCCCACCAAGGCCGCTCCGACGCTCAAGTCAGCAAATTCCCGCAATAGACGGAAATGCGCACGCTAAAGGGGTGCGCGGTGAAATGCTGTGATGCGTAAGAAGAGCTTATGTGGTGATGAGTAGAAATGCGGTGAGCAAGTGATGGAAGGCCTGGCTTCCTTGGTGCACTGCGATGAGTGGCTAACTTTCCCGTTTGACGGGATGAGAAGAAAGAGGGCGATTTGGTCCAATCCGTTCAGAGGATTTGGGCCTGTTGGTAGCTGGATGAGAGCTTGAGATCAAAGGTTGCCCTCAGTCGCAAGGTCGCAGAACCAGAAATCGTCGTTGGAATTGGAATCCGAATCAGAGCCAGAATCCTTTTCTCTGGGGGGTGAGGGCGCTTATATGCCTCCCCCTGTCTGGACTCTTGGGCGCCAAGACGCCCGTTGCCTGGGTCGTTGCGCCGCTGGTCGCAGTCGTTGACCGCCGGTCACGCCGGCTGTTCTGATATCGTGCCAGGCACGTTGCTGTACGCTGTTGATCACGCCCGATTTTCCTTGAGAGAGGATTGGTTGGCCGTCTGCAGACGGCAGCTGGTGGCGTTGGCGTGGCGCCAGCCATGCCTCTATTGGCTAGCCTTTCCGCCTTTCACGCCTGCTCCCGGCGACGCATTTAATGCGTCGCAGGTTTCCGTTGGCTCCTGCTGGCGTGGCTTCGCGCTTATTTCCCGTTGGACTGGGCTGATCTCCCTCCGTGGGCTCCCGATTTTCTCATGGGCCGCCTCTTGCTTTATGGGCCTGATCTTGTCTCGTGGGCCGGGACATGGGACCCAACAAAAACCAAAAGAGAAATGTTGCTACTAAAAAGAATATGACTCTCCTGGTATAAAAGCTAAGGAATCAACCACTCTCCCACTGCCAAAAGAAAATGAAAGCCATTAACTCAAATTAATATATTTACATGTTCTCGAAAAAGAGTCCAACCACTCATTATGACAATCAATTGGGCATACGAGGCCATCACTATTTATCCAAAAATCAAGTATTCTTCCACACCAAGACTAAAAGGGGGGACACTCCCACAAGAAACCATTTTCAATCGTGCTATGTAGAGGGCCCAACCCTTGGACGCTATGCTACTTAGCATAGGAGTCTTGCAGTTTGATTTAAAAGTCGGTAAATATTTTAATCTTTTTACTCTACCTAAGTTAATATTGTGTTCTCGGATCCTAATTCTGATAGGAATGAGGATTCAACAATAATACCGAAAAGTATGTATGCGAAAGGAAAAAAGAAAGAGCATGACACGTAAGATTTTTACGTGGAAAACCTTCTACTAAATAAGGAAAGCCTTCTACTGAATAAGAAGAAAAAATCATAGGACTTTGACTCGAAAATTACTCCCATTATGTATGAGTACAAGTACAAGATGGTGAGGACTAAAGTGTATAGAAACTCTTATGAATTACTCTTACAACACAAACCCTTCTCTTTCTCTCTCTATAGTACAGTGTGATTTTTCTTGCTCTTTTTCTCTCTTAGTACGTAAATGTAAGAGTTTAAGGTTTTGAGTTATCGATCCTTTAGTAGGTACAAAGTGAATGCTTATATAGTAGTTGAAATTCTCTACATGAAGCTGCCATGAGGGAGTTAGCGTGTGCTGAAAGCCTTGCTACCAACTCTACAAATCCACTTTGCCGTGTTAGGAAGATTACGTGAGCACGGACTTGGTGACATCACACTTGCAGAAATGATGTCTGCTCTGCAAGTCATCATTCTCTGCATGGGTTGCGTATTACAGGTTACGCGTGTCTTTAACGAAGTCATCCCTAAGCTGGCATCCTCGTCTGTCCCGAGCGTCCTTCCTGTGACACATCCCTGGGCTCTCTGGCCCTTTTTAGCCATATTAGCCTCTTGGGCTGCGTGGGCTTTTTGGGCCATTCGGGACATGGACCCATTTTGTAAAAACAGATTTTATTCTTGGGCCTTGGGTATTCACTATCCATCACTAGCCCCCTCATACCAAAATGTTCAAGGATCTCAACCTTTGGTATGTTCACTGTCCGTGAAAATATCTTAAGCGTCACGTGAAGGCATTTTCCTTTAGAAGTCTGTCCACGTCTTTGCTCCGCGTCCACCGTCTAGCTGAAGCTTGTTGGTAGCACACATTCTTCTCTTTGGAAAATATCCAAGGATGCTACTGAGAGTAAAAACTCATGGCATGCTTTCCTGAGACTGGTGGTTTGACCAAAATGCCTGAGGACTTCTTGAGATAATCCGTCCGACACAAACGTTCGAGGATTTTCTTCGAGTCCGAGATGTTGGTGCGTTTCGTCAACTAATTGATGTTGGAAAATTTATCCAAGTCCATCAATGTCGTCGAGCACCGCCGACAATACTTGTCTTGTCCGCGGTTGAACGTTGTCTTTCTCAAGCGCAAACTTTTCAAATGTCTGCGTATGTTCAACTGAATCAGCTTGTCAAAACATCATCCATGAACTCCTTCTCCAAATCCGAGAAGTTGGTCTGTACCACCAATTGGTGCATTTAAAACGCACTAACCTTGTGCATTAAATGCGCATCACTTCGTTGCCTTGGGAAGGGAAGCGTCATCATTGCCCATGTCCCACGGGAAGTTGACGCGTGACCAGGCAATTAATGGGCACATTTTTTGAATTTCAGCAATTTAAATTCTCTTTTCCTTCGTTGCTTCCATTTACGCACTCAAAATTTTCCCAAATTCCCAAACTTTCTCTGCGTTCTCTAGTGATTTCCTTCTTTCTTCTCCTTCGCCTTCTCTACTGTTTTTGACTCTTCAATGGCACCAGGAGTAAAAGATCTCGCATCTTCATTGACCTTGGCTGATCTCGAAGCCATCAGAGCATAATATAGGATTCGAAGTTTGATGGGCAGGTGATCCCTAATACCCACGATAGGGTTTGCAGCCCTCCTGATGGCTTCATTACTATTTACGAAGTCCACCTTGAAAGTGGTTTTTAACATCCCATGCCACTGGAGCTCTACGGGATAATGAGCGACCTTAAAGTCCCTTTGGCCAAACTTCAATCTAATGTCATTAGGTACCTGGTTTCACATTGTATCTTTGCGTGTTGCCATGAGAAGCTCCTTGATTCGATGGCGGTGAAAGTTATATTGAGGTTTTTGCACAGTCGTGACTGGATTGTTGCAACCCCACGTCCTGAGTTTCTAGTAATGAGCTGTGAAAACTCTGATTCTACCATAATGTGAAAAGATAAATTCTTCTTCCTGGGCGTTCCTCGAATCTAGGCCATCCCCAATCAGTGGGGGAACATGGAGTCTAAATTTCGGGAGGACATCATGATAGAGGAGAGGGCCGCTAAGAAGGACTTCGCAGACTTGTTGCTGGCAAATCTTGGTTCTTTTAATGAGAACAAAAAGAACATATGGTTAAGGTCTAAGTTCCTTGTGCAAGCCAAGTGAGAGAACTTTCCCGAGGACTCTGGTGCCCCTTACGCTCCTAGCAAGAAGAACAAGATGAAGAAGAAACGGCAGGCAGTGAGGATCGAGGAAGTGTCCGAGCAAACAACTATGAGTCGTTAGATGCTGAGACCTTGGAGCATTCAACGGCGATCATTGAGTACCTTCCTCTTCCGATGAAGATGAGACTGTCATCAGGCGCCTGCTCAGGAAGAAGGCGCCAGTCCAAGGGGTTGAGGACATTCGGCCATCGACGATTGCGGGGCTTGCCGAGCAGTCTTCTAAAGCCGCAAGCATGCACATAGAGTCACCAGTTGCTCCTCTTCCTCTCTGCGAGCCCATGCCCGATACCTCCTCTTTTTTTACTGGTGACGTCTCAAATTGGATGGACAATCCATCCGAGAACATCATTGAGGAGCAGGCTGCAAGGAGGGTTGAGGAAACTCGGGTCAATTAAGCAGTGGTGATGATTGCAACGACATATTCTAAGACTGCTGAGGTCGAGGAGTTGCCTGCTGCCGAAACCACTGAACTCCCATACCTTACAATCCAAATCTACAGTCCAATCGAACTCCCTCCCGAGGTCCATGAGGAGGTCCTGGTCGAGGACGTCACTGTAACTTCACAAGCTGCTGAACCGAAGATTGGGGCTATCGATCAATTTGTAGCAGCTGAGCCCCCAACACTTGATCTTGATGAAGCTGCCCTTACATCCGAGATCAGGGTTAAGGTTTCTATGGTGCCTGCTGTTGAGCTTTAGGAGTCTGAGGCCCCTAAAGAGGAGAGCTTAGCTAGTGGCTCTCTCGTCTCACAGGTATCCTTTTGTCCTTCCTGAAACTTTTTGCTACTTATTTCCTCCCTCTCATACTTTGACAGCTTGTTGTCCTTTGCAATTTTCCAAGTTGGTTGGGAACCTTTGTTGGCTCATAGGTAGTGTCGCCCAGACTTGTTTTCAGTCAGAATCCCTCAATGCCACTAGAGAGGCTAACAAACACTTGGAGGCTAAGCTTGTTGAGGCCAAAAGGAAAATTTCTTCCCTCGAGGATACATTGAAGATCCATTAGGTTCAATATAGGCTTTTTTGGGACAGGAACTTCCAAGTGGAGGAAGCGTTGAGGACTTTGGTAAGTACCGTGGACATAGCACCAATGCTGGAGGGCAAGTACTGAGACAGCATCAACTTATGTCGCTGGGTGATGAGATTGTTGCACCCACAGTTTGCCATGGCCGTGTTTGATCCTCGGAATACCAACACTACATGGTCGGATGACTTATATGGTCTCCCAAGAAGGGGTGGGTTTCCCAACCAAGCCTGGATCATTAAGCCGTTCCGAAACTCCTAAGCAGTCAGGATCTTTGGAGCAAGTAGGGCTTCTCGGACCATAGGGATGTCAACATCAGTGGGGAACTACTCTTCAGCCGGGACCTTCTGAGGGTTGATTGTAGATTTTGTAGAGTTGTAGAGTTGTTTTCCCTTTTTTCTTTTTTTTTTATATGTAAGTTGTATATACTGTACACTTAGAATGTAAATAAAATTCATTTTTTTATTGCAATCTTTCTCGTAATTGTCTTATATGGTTCTTCTTCTGGACTTAGACTCTTAGGAAGTCTTGTCCCTTTTAAGCCGAGTGTTCAAACTTCTAGACCATCTTAGATTGATGATGTTACCTCAAGGGTTTTCACATGTCAGCTGTTTAAGCCCTCTAAGTTTTAGTCCAACCTCTTGAAAATTGTTTTGCACTGCCAAGTTTTAGGTTCAACCTCTGGGATCGCTTGGCCTTGGCCGAGTTTTAATATGACCTATTGGGCAACTCGGTATGGGATCGAGTTTTAGTAGCAAGTGAAAAAGAATTCTTTCCACTTTATTTAGGCGCAGCCTAGGTCTTGTTATTTTATGAAATTGTATGCAAACACTCAATTGAATGTAAAACAATAATTAAGTAAAAACTGTTATTTTATTAGTGAAATATGATACAAGCACATGAGATGATGCAATTATTATACTTATGTATTGTACAAGTTTATTGATAATATTTCTTGAGGTGAGTGGTATTCCATGTCCGCGGGACAAGCCTTCCCTCCCAGGTGCGTAGCTTGTACAACCCGTTTCGGAGGATGGCTGAAACTAAGAACGGCCCTTTCCAATTTGAGGAGAGCTTATTCCGACCAATATTTTTACCGGTGGTCTCAATGCATCTCAGAACTAAGTATCCCATTTCGAACTAGCGTGCCTTCACCTTATTATTGTAATACCGAGTGACCCTCTACTGGTAAGTCACTATCCGCAGTCTTATTGCGTCTCAGACTTCCTCAAGGAGGCCAAGGTTCACCCGGAGTTTCTGTACATTTTTTAGTAGATCGAAACGTTTCACTCGGAGCTTGGCAGCCCGATTTTCACTGGGATAACTGCCTCGACCCCCTAACATAGGTCGAAAGGAGTTTCTCATATTGGCTCTCTCGAAGTTATCCTGTATGACCATAGCACGGACGGCAACTAGAATCCCAGGATCCCTCAGCGTACTCCAGCTTTATTTTCAGTCCGTGCAATATTGTGCAATTCATGACCTCCACTTGATCGTTGTATTACGGGTATGCGACTGACGTATGCACCGGTCTTATCCTTAGATTGGTGCAATATTTGGTGAATCTTTTTCCAGTGAATTGGGTCTCATTATGAGCCATAATGCATTCTGGGATCTTGAATTTGCACACAATATTCTGTTGGACAAAATTTGTTGCGTTCCCCTCGATTATGCATGCAAATGGCGAGGCCTCAGCCCACGTCGTGAATTAATCAATTCCGACGATTAAGAACTTTCTTTATTCGGATACTATTGGCAGCGACCTAAGTATGTCCGACCCTATTGCGCGAAGGGTCAAGGCGATTGTAGAGCTCTGAGTTCTGTACGCGGCTCATGGGAAAGATTGCTGTGGACTTAGCAGTTCTCATATTTTCGTAGGAAGTCCATGGTGTCGTACTTCATGGTTGGCCAATAGTATACTTACCTCATTAGCTTGAATGCTAGGTTCTTGCTCCCAATATGGGATTCATAAATCCTAAGGTGCACCTCTCCGAGAGCGTAATCAGCCTCTTTTGGAGTGAGACACATTAGGTAAGGGGTAGAGAATCCTCGGTGATACAATCAGCCGTCTATGTTAGTATACTACCCTACTGTCTTCTTCACCTTCTTGGCTTCATCTGCGTCTTCAGGTAATGTCCCATTAGACAAGTATCGTAGATAGGGGGTTATCCAATTGTCAGCCTCGGATATCTGTATCACTTCTATTTCAAAATCTTTCACACTGAGTTTGCTGAGGACCTCGCACATTCTTCGGGCATATTGCTCTGGGTCTCCCGAGGCTACTACTTTTGCAAGCTGGTCGGCCTTTGCATTCTCTTCTCGCAGGATGTGGACTATTTCTACTTTCTCAAAGGTTAACATGAGTTCTCGCACCTTTGAGAGGTACTTGGATAATAGTGGGTTGCTTGCTTCAAAATTTCTTTAGACTTGGTTGACAACTAACTCATAGTCACTGTGAATAATATAATCCTTGGCCAAGCACTCCTTTGCTAACCGAAGTTCAGCAAGTAGGGTCTCGTACTCCGCGGCTTGTTGGTTGTTGGAAACCCAAGGATCATCAAATACTTTATCTCCGACCCTTGAGGCGTCCTCAGCACAATACCAGCTCCACAACTATCCTTCATTGACAAGCCATCTACATGCAGAGTCTAGATTGTTGAACTGTGTGGTACTCCAGCATCAGAAGTGTCCGAGGAGTCCTGAGTAGGGGTTGTAGTTTCGAGAATAAAGTCCACCAATGCTTGACCTTTTAAAGCAGGTCTCGGACGAAACTCTATATCGAACTCACCCAACTCAATGGCCTACTTAACCAACCTTTTCGACACTTCTGGCTTCTGCAAAATCGGTCTCAATGGCTGGTCAGTGAAGACAATTACTTTGTATGCTTTGAAGTATGGTCTCAATTTTCAAGTGGAATACACGAGTGCCAGAACCATCTTTTCTGCATGAGAATACCTTGTCTCAGCGTCAGCCAAGATCTTGCCAATATAGTACACAGGCCATTATCTATCATTCCACTGACTGGTCAAAGCTAAGCTCAAGGCTTTATTAGACACTGCAAGGTACGAGTGCAACTCCTTGCTTGTTTGGGAAGAAGTCAGCAAAGGGGGGTTTGAGAGGTACCCATTGAGTCCTCGAAAGGCTTCTTCGCAGTCGATCGTTCATTAGAAACCGTTAGTCTTCGTCGCTTTCAGGGCCTTGAAGAATGGTAAGTACTTCTCGGTCGACTTTACCAAGAAGCGTGACAGCACTTCTAGCCTTCCAGTAAACTTCTGGACTTCCTTCACGGTTTGAGGAAATTTCAAGTCAAGGATGGCCTTGATTTTTTCTGGATTTACTTCAATCTCTCGGCGTGAAACAATGTAACCTAAGAACTTCCTAGACGTCACTCTGAATGTATACTTGGTTGGGTTGAACTTCATCTGATATACTCTTAGAACGTTAAAGGTCTTATCTAGATCTTGGATGTGGTGGTCGATTAATTTGCTTTTGACGAGCATATCGTCCATGTAGACCTCCACATTCCTTCCAATCTAGACTTCAAATATTTTATTTACGAGCCTCTGATAAGTCGCACAAATATTGTTAAGGTCGAAGGGTATGACATTATAACAGCATGTCCCTTTGTCCGTCTTGAATGATGTGTGCTCCTCGTCTTCGAGACTTATCTATATTTGGTTGTTACTTAAGTACGCATCCATAAAATTTAGTAGCTCATGGTTGGATGTCGAGTATACAAGTGAATCGATCCTCAGCAGGGGAAAGATATCTTTTGGTCATGCCTTATTGACATTTGTGAAGTCTATGCACATCCTCCACTTTTCATTATTCTTTTTTACTATCACAACGTTAAACAACTAATTTGGATAATGACTTCCCTTATGAATCCCGCGTCTAGGAGCTTCCTTACCTCTTCCCAGATAGCCACTAGTATTTTCACTAAATCGTTTCTTGTTTGCCCGATGGACTTATGATTGGGACTTAGGCTCAATTTGTGAACCATCACTCCAATCGGTATCCCTGGCATGTCACTTGGTGTCTAGACAAAGACATCTGATTTTTTCTATAAGAAGCTGATGAGTTGGTCTCGAAAAGGATGTTTCAATGAACTCCATATCTGGACAGTCTTCTCAGGATTTCTCGAATCCAAAGGGACTCAGTCGATTGCGTCTCCAGGCTCGACCTGCTACAATGTCGTTTCGTCATGGAAGTCCAAGTCTTGAATGGGTTGAGGAAGTGGTGTTTGTGTGACTTGGGATAGATAACATGTTCGTCCAGCAGCTTGATCTCCAAGGACTTTCCCAATCCCACACGACGTGGAGAACTTCATCTTTAAATGTGGGATTGAGGTCACAGCTTCAAAGGCGGTCAGGTAAGGTCGTCCGAGGATAGTATTGTAGACTGACGGAAGGTTTACTACCAAGATGAAAAGGGTCTTGGTTGCTATCCTCGGATAGGTTCCTAGCGTAACCTCGAGCTGGATGACTCCCTGTACTGGTACTGACTTATTGTCCACTCCATAAATGGGTCTTTCAGTTGCTGTCAATTGACTTTTTTTGAATCCTAATTTTAAAAAAAGTATCAATGTAAAGCAAATTTCTCAAATTTTCATTATCAATGAACACTTGTTTCATCTGGTAGTCTAAAACTCCGTCCGAAACGAGCGTGATTGTAACCAAAGGGCCAAAATGGGAGAATGTTACATGAGCCATGTCTTTGTTACAAAAACTAATGACCTTATTCCTAGATTCTACCCTAGGTTTCTTCTTTACTGCTGGATCCTCCCGAGCGCCTCTTTCGACTGAGTGAGTCAATATCATATTCACGACTCTCGCGGCCACCCTATTCCCTGGCGGGTATGCCCCACCATCCTCTGCTTTTTCGAAAACATATTGGTCCTTGTAGGAAACGGTTGAGGTGACCTTTGTTAATAAGCTCTTCAACTCCTTCTTAGTGTCCTACAGTCATCAGTACCGTGCCCTCCACAGTGATGGTAGTGACAGTATTTAGATTGGTCACCACCATTTGGGTTCTTCAACGCCTTGGACTACTTCAAAAATTTTTTTATCTCTAATCTACATCAGGATATTGGTATGCGAGTTGTTCAAGGAAGTCAGGTTTAAGAGTTTGTACTCCCTACGAACATTTTGCTCAGACTTGTGCTGCTTCTTGGGCACTCGGGAGCCTTGACGGTCCTCATTCTTCCTTTTTCCTTCCGTTGGCCTCGGGGGGAAGCTCTTGACTTGAGCAAGCCTCTTCGTGTAGTTGGCTTTTTTGGCTACTATGTACGCTCGAGTAACAGCCTCAGCCTCGGCGAAGGTTTAGGGTCTTTTGTGGATGAGGTGCTTGAAAAAACTCCTCCTTCTAGCACCAATAGGAAAGCATTCAGTTTTATCCCGTCTGCCAGTTTTGGGATTTGTCTGGCCTCCATGATGAACCAGCCCAAAAACCCTCTCAAACCCTCCCTGGCTCCTTGCTTCACACGAGTAAGGTATCAATATTTCTTCTCAATCCTCCTATTGGAGGCAAATTGCAAGAGAAAACAGCCTGCAAACTCGCTGAATGATCATATAGAATTTGCTGGTAATCCATAAAACCACATTCTCGCATCCCCCTTGAGCATCAATGGGAAGCACTAATACATTACCATCTCATCCAAATTTTGTAGGTTCAGATATTTGTAGAAGTGGTCCAAATGATCCTTGGGGTCAGTGCTTCCGTTGTACATGTTGAGGTTTGGCATCTTAAAGTTCGAGGAGAGTGGCCTTGTCCAGATCTCCATTGTAAGTGGAGACTGACGCAGGTCCGCGGCCCCTCCATTGTTTCCACCGAAAACTCGCTGGAAGACCATCTCTGGCTTTTCCTCTACATGGGGTGGAGTCGTCATCTTCTTTTCGTTGAGGTAATTCCTCAACTCGTAGGGATCTTGCGCAACTTGCCACCCTGGATGGCTCCTAATCCTCGGAGGGACTTCTTTGCGACGGGTTACGTCCTAAACGATGCACTCCTGATTGTTGCGGACACAACGAGGGTTTTGCCTCTTTGGGTTTTCCTCTTGTATCTAAGGACCTAAGTGCCCTTAAAGGCGTGATGGGCTCTGCTACTTAAGGCAACCTGAGTCCCAGGGCTGAGCGGCTTGTTTGGAAGGGTGTTTCTTTCCCTTTCCATTCTTCTGGGACGTCGCGATTTGAGAGGCCTTGGATGGCACCTCATTCAGTCATGCGTCTATTTTTGAACAAAGGATCTGGACTGCCTTGGACATGTTGTCCATTTTTAATGCCAACGCCTGTACATAAGGATCAGGGTGATCCTCTATTCTAACGTAGAGAGTAGGGCCGTTGCCGCATGAGCTCGTTTCTATAACAAGTGCACTGGTCTGTCCTCTTCTGTTCACCATTCTTTCTATTCCTTGGAAGAACGTGTTGGGCTGACTTTTTGTCAGGTTCTCACAGACGGTGCCAAATGTTGCGTCCTCAGATCCTAACTCTGATAGGGACAAAGATCCGATAGCAACATCGAATAGTATGTACGCGAAAGGGAAAGAGAGAGAGAGTATGACATGTAAGATTTTTACGTGGAAAGCCCTTTGTTGAATAAGAGGAAAAAAACCACGAGATTTTGGTCCAAAAACTACTCCCACTATGTATGAGTACAAGCACAAGAAGTTGAGGACTAAAGTGTATGAAAACTCTTAGGAGTTACTCTTACAATACAAACCCTCTCTTTCTCTCTCAATTGTACAGTGTGATTTTTCTACTCTTTCTCTCCCTTAGTGTGTAAATACAAGAGTTCAGGGTTTCAAATTTTTGATCCTTTGATAGGTACAAAGTGAATGCTTATATAATAATTAAAATCCTCTGCATAGAGCTACCACGTGGGGGTTGGCGTGTGCAGAAAGTCTTACTACCAACTTTACAAATCTACTTTGTCGTGTCAGGAAGATTCCATACGTGCGGACTCAGTAGCGTCACGCCTGCAAAAACGGCACCTATTCTGCAAGTCATCATTTTCTGTGCGGATTGTGTGTTGCAGGATGCACGTGCCTTTAAAGACGTCATCCCTGAGCTGGCGTCCTCATCCTGAGCGTCCTTCCTGTGACACGTTCCCGGTCCCTTGGTCCTTCTTAGCCATATTAGCCTTTTGGGCCGCGGGGCTTTTTGAGCCATTCAGGAATTTGGACCCATTTTTATGAAAACGGGTTTTATTCTTGGACATTGGGTATCCACTATCAATCAGATACTAATTTAAATATTAAAGATATTTTTCTGTGAACAATACAAGAACCCCCTTTACTTTGTTATTTGTCGAGTGTAATGCCAGAGTTATAACATTTGGATTTAAATCCCACGTTAAGTAGTCATTGCTAGGGATGAATTTTTATTTAAATGCGTATCAAGTAATAATTTAAATATATCCAAAGGCAAATGACTTTTCTTTACATAACTGAAATATGTTTTATACTTTTTTTTTCTCTAATCTGTAAAGTTTTGGAAAGGAGAATGAGCCACATTGTGGGTAAAAGGGAATACAATAGCACGAGGATTAGATGATATAATTGCTGGTTAAAGCAATAGCAAGAGGAGTAGCCATGGAGTTATTTGGGACACAAATTGTTAACAAGTAGTTCTGCCGCTTATTTTTCCTATA
>JAODPA010029839.1:0-12533 GCA_025585075.1 Nepenthes mirabilis
CCGAAAAATTATTTCTATAATGGAAGAAACAAAATCTTCCATGACCAGGTTACCATTGCTTCCTAGTTTTTATGCTCATCGCCTTACAATAATTATTCACATATAAATATTTGCAGCGATAAAACCAGACTGTGTCCTTCATTGGTACCCTGATTTCCGTAACTTAATTTAAAGTTGCTTGCCCGAAAAGTATTTTTTTAGGTAAATTAGCTCTCAACCGGTTCTCAACCTCCACCCACCATATATATCGTCGAATGGTGGTTCACTTTTAACAGCAATATACCCCGATATATATTCTAGCACATCAGCAAAAAATGCTTGGATTGTAACCTGTGCCCCGCCAAAAATAAAAAAAAAGCTTCGATATTTGGCCAAAATGGCCGAATAGGATACTAAATAAAAGTGTTAAAACGAAAAGTAAAGCTTAAAAATATTCTTAGTTTTGTATTCTCAACTTTTTTAATTTTGAAAAATTATATTCTGAATCTTATTATACTATTAATTTAGTTTATTTTATGTAGCAAACTAAATCAATTAAAGGTGCTGTAATGTATTAGGCCAATTGTTTAATTGGACCTAATATGTGAACTATAGTGTGTTACGAACTCGTCGATCCATCTTCAGAATCTCCCTCCCGAATGTACAGAGCTCACTAATTTTCCTTGGCAGCCGTGGAACCTGGATATACTTCTAACCAATCAACCGGTTTCCAGAAGGAACTTACGGACTATCTTTACTTTTTATTTCTGCTTATTATGTTACTTTATTAAGCAGTTGCTGTGGCAATATTTGTTTCCTTTCGGTTAGTCTATTAGGAGGTTGTAATTGAGTTATTAGGGTGGGTTGTTTATTATATTCCTGGGTTACAATTTCATCCACTTGTTATGCTCAGTACTGTGGCTATAATTAGAAGGGTTGGTGTCAATGAAAGGAAGAATACTTTTGCTCTCAACTCTTTCCCTCTAATTTTCTCTCTCCGCGTCTCTCTCCCTCACTTTCTCTCTCTCTCCCTCTCCCTCTCGGTCATCTCTTCTCTTCTCTTCTCTTCTCTCAATCTATAGATTTTCGTCATTAGCCTCTACTTGCCTCCCCTCCCATTTCACTCTGCACCAGAGTTCTCGGCAATTACCTCTCGAACTCATCATAGCAGCACCCCTCGGACATTACCACAGCTCTCGGAGCGTATCAGTTGGAGGTATCTCGTCCGTTTCAGCTCGTATTCCTCCTCTACTGATCTCCCCTTCTATTGTCAATATCATCTCCTCGCCGTCAATTACCATCACCGCCATGGAGCTCGTATCATTTGGTGCTCTCATTGAGATAAAAGCAGAGGAGATCGAAGAATAAGCTCTCAAAGCGCTCGAAGGGGCCATCGCCGACCTGGCCAACATGATGAAGGCCCTCCTACGTGCTAACGACAGATTGAGCGACACCCTGGCCACCGTGGTTTCTAGAAAAGCACAACTCCAGTCATCCTTCACCGAACTCAGCTCGTCCGTCACCACAATCCGCCAATCGCTCCACCGAATCGAGTACAACACTAACCGATCAGTGACTTTCTCACCTTCTGTGGTTTCTTCCGCCATTACTTCCCATCTTCTAGTCCCAATTGCTCCACTTTTTCACTTTTCCCAACCTGCAAATCCCCAACTTGCAATCCCTTCCTTCACTAGCTCCATAACACCTCAACTCACTATTTCTGCTTCCACTGCCACAGAACAAATTCGGCACTCCCACACTACCTACGTCGACCGACTATCCTCACCATTGCTGCCAATCCCTACTCCGTTCATGGCTCCCTTGACCACAAGACCACCACTGCGGCTTCCACCTCCAACACAAATCTCACCCATAGTTTTATCCTCACATTCTGACAACCCCTCTGCCTTGAATCACGAAGCTCCTCTGTCCCAGTTCTGCCAGACTTTTACGGCTATTGCTTCCAGGGCTGAGTCCGAGCCCTTTGTTATTCGAACTTCAGGGCCGATCTTTGCTCAGAATTCCTCTTCTGAGTTGGCCTTTCGATCTGCAACAATAGCTACCTCAGCAACAGCACTGGATCCAGGGCTCAAGAGTGATGACTCTTCATCCTCTTTTGATCAATCCGAAATCTCTGAGGTGATTCTAATTGATGCTCCAGCAATGCATGAAGTCGACCCTCAACCCGAGAGTTATGTCCAGCAAGAAGCCCTTCATCCCTCATCTAAAGCTGAAGATGATAAAGTAGATGTAAAGGCTTTTATTACTTCAGGCGGCCTCGATGGTTTTAATGAGCCCCATGTTGGCATGAGTGTTACGAAGCATGTTGTTAACACCTACTCCTACTTCAGATATGGTATGTTTCCCTGCATTCAAAGACTTGTCTATAATGCTGTTTTGGAAATGTGGGATTCTCGACTTTTCAATTATGAAAATAGTGAAGTGCTACGGTTTCTCCACCTAAATGCCAGATGGTGGTTAGGAGAATACAAGTTTGGTAGATTTTGTTTTGCTGGTGTGGCTTCACTCATGTATAACCACCATGGGTTGCAGTTTCCTTTACCTAGGAAGAGTGGAAGTTGCTATTCTCTCATATCAGGTGTGCAGCAATGCAATGATTTTTGCTTCCCTGGACCTTTACCACTTTCATTCCGAAGGGTAGGTGATGACGTTTGGTTCCTAGCCTATAACGTGGACCTGAATGGATTATTCTTGATACTCCAACCTCCCAATGTATTCCTTATTTCCCTGCTTAACATATATCAAGGTGATCCACCTTTAGAATTGGATACCTCCCTTTTCAGGCCGTGAAAGGGGGATGCCTTTCAAATTCACTCTTGAACAAGGTCAAGTTATTAAGGGATGGGACCCGGGTATCAAGACAATGAAGAAAGGAGAAACTACCATCTGCACCATTCCTCCAGAGCTGACTTATGGTGACTCTGATTATCATTTAGCTATTCCCCCAAATGTGGCTCTCCAATTTGATGTGAGAAATGTAATGTGGTCAATAAAGCCACAATACAACAGATTTAATGAAAAGGGAAAACCAATCTCTGGTAATGAGTGTGCAGTGCCTAACGATGGAGCTATGGTGTAATTGAAATTGATTGGAAAACTACAATGTGGTACTATTTTTGTAAGGAAAGGCCATGGTGAGGGAGCTGAGCTATTTGAGTTCTGGACTAACGTAGAGCGAGTCATTGAGGGGCTAAACCGAGCTGTTATGGCAGTAAAGAAAGGAGAGGTGGCCCTTTTGACAATAGCACCTGAATATGCCTTTGGCTCTTCGGGGTTCCAGTATGAGCTAGTAGTGGGTCCTCATAACTCCACCGTTTACTATGAAGTCAAGCAACTTGAAGCCTGCGGCACTCTCTTGCATGTCAAATCCTCCCTTGCAACAACCTATAAGGTTGAGTTCCACCCAGTTCACGGGGTTGCTCACCTCAACCTATCAACACTCCTTGATCTTCTTAGTGGTTGTACCACAAAACCCACCACAACTACAAGGAACCCGGCTCTTATGAGCTATGCCAATTACAAGAGAAATGAGTGTCGTGGAGTCCTGGCCGCAAGTAGTGCTGATTTTGGCTTGGGTAACAAAGCTGACCCATTTGTAGACTCCATTCCTCAGATTAATGGGTGGTCTCTCAACGTCCACCAGGTAGTGCTCTATGTTTTACAAGTCTCGATAGCCCTTATGTTAGTTGCAAGGATAGCCGTAAAACTTGACCACACGGACATTGCCTTGGTGGGTCAGGTCGAAGCCGTTCGAGTTCATGTCTACACTGGGACTACTGAGAAGCTGTGCACTCGCTTTAGTGACATTGTGATCACCTTAACTGCACTTCAACAGAAGCAAGACTAGTTGGAGAAGGGGCTGCTCGAGTTCGGCTTGAAGAGGAACGGCGACATTATCGGGGAGTTCTGTGCCCCACATTGCGCAGCACGAGGCAAAGCCTTGGAGGGGTGTGTGAGGTTGTTCACGAGTATGGGCTCTGACGTCAACCTTTCTGATAGCAAGGGCAACATACCGCTCATACTGGCAGTAAGAGATGGCCACGAATGGGTGTGTGAGCGCTTGATTTTACACCAAGCTCACTGCGATGCTACGGACTCAAAATGGGATGTTGCTCTTCTGCATGTAAGGAAACACAGTGGGCCTCTGGACATGCTTCCGCTGATGATGGGGCTTGACAGTTTCACAGTAGTGCCACGTTATCAGACTTCTCTTTCGTTCAACATTGAGGACAAGGTTCTTTTGAAGGGGACATCAATGTTACGAACTCATCGATCCATCTTCAGAAGCTCCCTCCCGAATGTATAGAGAGCTCACTAATTTTCCTTGGCAGCCATGGTACCTGGATATACTTCTAACCAATCAACCGGTTGCCAGAAGGAGCTTACGGACTATCTTTACTTTTTATTTCTACTTATTATGTTACTTTATTAAGCAGTTGCTGTGGCAATATTTGTCTCCTTTCGGTTAGTCTGTTAGGAGGTTGTAATTCTATTGTTAGGGTGGGTTGTTTGTTATGTTCCTGGGTTACAATTTTATCCACTTGTTATGCTCAGCACTGTGGCTATAATTAGAAGGGTTGGTGTCAATGAAAGGAAGAATACTTTTGCTCTCAACTCTTTCCCTCTAATTTCCTCTCTCTGTGTCTCTCTCCCTCACTTTCTCTCTCTCTCCCTCTCCCTCTCGATCCTCTCTTCTCTTCCCTTCTCTCAATCTATAGATTTTCGTCATCAGCCTCTACTTGCCTCCCCTCCCATTTCACTTTGCACCAGAGTCCTCGGCCATTACCTCTTGGACTCATCATAGTAGCACCCCTCGGACATTACCACAGCTCTCGGAGCGTATCAGTTGGAGGTATCTCGTCCGTTTCAGCTCGTCTCCCTCCTCTGCTAATCTCCCCTTCCGTTGTCAATATCATCTCCTCACCGTCAATTACCATCACTGCCATGGAGCTCGTATCATAGTGATAATGATATTTAAAATTTTGGCTTATAAAAAGTATTTTATACATTTCTTCAGTAGGAAGAAATAAAAATGAACGATTCCTCATAAAAGGATATATCATTTAATATTAAAAAGGCACAACCGTTAATCTTTAGGGGAAAAAAAAGTCAATAAATATGGTATGGAAAACCTACGCTTCAATTCACACGTAAAATTTTTTTCTCTTAGAAAGGATCATCGTGTATTATTTTTTTATTCTATTATAGTTTCTATAATAATTATTAAAAATCATATGAATTAAGATGCACATTAATATTCATTTTTTTATCATTAGTATTTGATGCGTCCTAGATCCAAATTTCAATAGATTCGGGTCAAGTAGTCCGCCAGGATTTAATTTTTGTTCGCTGAGTTTTTGGTCATACATACCACAACTTTAAACAATAGATCAGGTGACAATGGAATTTCGCCCCACCGAAAACATTCCGACGCTTAAATTAGAAAATTTTCTCAAAGAATAAAAAGATGCTAGGGATGTAGAAATGAATGCAGGGAGTGTTTGTATGTAGGGGTGTACTCGTAGGGAGAGTGACTTCGTAGTTGACTGTAAGGAGCTATTTTTCTAAGTATTGAGTTCGTAGGGAACTAGTAAAAGAGAGAGTGAGCACTAGGAGACTTGAGATAGTTAGAGAGCTTCCGAGAGTTTGAGTTTGCTCGAAAACTTTTTGTAGGCGTTTGAGAGCGTGATCGAAAGTGTCAGCTCCCATGGCCTTTTATAGTCATGGCCACAGAATGCCTTCCTTATGCAGAGGGGATGGATGCCCACGCTCTGTTGGGAATTGTTGTCTTTCTTGTACAGGTGTGATCGTCGTTCCTGGCCTGTAACGGTCAAAGAGGCTGATCTCTTTCCTTCTGCGTTTCGTAACCGTTAGGATTTATAATAGACAATGCATAGATTCTGGCGTCTTCCTCCCGGGATGTACATTGATTCTGAAGGTGATCGTTACAGTAAAACTTGCCTTCTTAGAGAGGCAAAAAATTAGAGCAGATGACCGTTGTGGCTCTGAGGCGGACATATGAACAAATTGATGCTTGGCCTGCGTACGTTTTGGGTCTCAACTAATCTACTGGCCACCTCTTTAATCAATGAAAATGTTGACTGTTCTAGACTTTAATGGGCCATCCTGCTCTTGAACCTCTGCCGGCCCACTTGCTCTTCATCCGGTCAACGGAGGCGTTGACCATCAGGGCAGAAATGGGCTGTTGAGGATTTGGACCGTTTCCTTCTTTGTGGGCCAACCCGTAACTGGCGTTTCCATCACTAGCCCTTATACTGGTGGTTTGGGACTCTGGCCTCCAGTATGTTTACGATGAGATGTTTTTGGTTGGGCAACTTGCTCGAGACAGCTTGGTGAAGAAACTGGCAATGGCTCTTGGTCTGTTGATCGCGTTGCTTGCGATTGTTGACCGTCACACCAAGATTCGAAGTACTAAACTAGAAAAAATGTTGACCGAATTCGTTGACCACTCTAGTAAGATCTGGAGAATTTGGCAAGAAGAGGAAGGTTGACCAGATTCGTTAACCGTTCTGGTAAGAATCTAAAGAACTTAGCAGGAGGGGCAGCGTTGACCGAATTCATTGATTGTTTTAGACAGAATCTGGAGAATTTGACAGGAAAGCAATGTTGACTGGATTCATTGACCGTTTTGGAAAGAATTGAAAGAACATGGCAGCAAGAGCAGTGTTGACCAAATTTGTTGACTATTCTGGAGAACTTGGAAAATTGAATCGACGTGCCATCATGCCGTTGGACTGTTAATAGGAAAGTTTGCCATGTATCAACATGCAGTGAATTTGTGATCCCGGTAATTAATTTTGTAGAAGATCTGATTCGACTGCACCCTTTCTGAAAGTGACACATGTCCGCCAGAATGGGCATACCTTTTCGAAGTGTTGCCTTACTCCAATGGCTGCGTGCCTTAAAAAATCAATCCGTCCGTTCAAATTTTTCACACTTTCATTATGAAAATTTCTAAGTCGTTGTTGCTCTTTTCACTCTCGTTTCCATGGTTCATTCTATGATGGAGATCGCCTCTATGATTTCTACCGGTGAGGTGAGAGAGTTATATGTGAAGTTCAACATTCCACGTGAGATTATTTTCGTGATGCCTAGTGAGCTGGATAGGGCCTACTTTCCTCTTGAATGCTGCATCATTGTATACGAGGCTAATTTGAGGAGTGAGCTTCACATCCTTATCCCAGAGGGGCTACTCGACATCTTCAAGGCCCTTCAGATTCCTATCACACGGCTCCATACCAATGCCATGTGGTACCTTTACTTGCTGTCTTCCTCCATCAGCACACACGTATGCTGACGGTAGAGGACGTAAGGGTGATGTTTTGATTCACCTAGAGTGGAGATTGGATCTTCCTATCTCCTATGGAGCTGCATATCAGCGACGTAATCTACAGCTCATTGAAAAATTGGAAGGACCGTTTCTTCTTTGTTCACATTCTAATATGTGGCCATTGTTCCGGAATTGGGGCAAGGTTCTCAGTGCCCTCACCGGGACGCCATCGAAGGAGGAGGTGAAGGTGGTGGATCCTATTTTGCAGTTGGTGAAGGATCATCTCTCTGAATTCAAGAAAGATCACTTGGTCTCGATGCAAGAGGCCAAGAGAGCCCTTTGGGGTCCTCCTTCTCTCGTCTGGAAGATCAGTGCTTCACCGCCGAAGGTCTCACAATGCAAGAGGAAGGCTAGCGCTATTTCCATCGATGCGGCCGGTGCACCTTCCACCGGTGATGCTCCCAGCAGTTCAAGGCAAAAAAGGGTTGTGAAGATAGTTCCTTCTTCCTCATCCTCCACTGAGCTGGATTATAGGATGGCCGGTTGACTCATTGGAATCGGAGAGCAATCTGGGGCTGAGGTTTCCGTGGAAGACCCCTGGGCCATTGTTCGAGTCGTCACCGGAGACACCATCATCTAGCTGTTGCTGCCGAGCGACTTAGCGGCGCCTGTTGTGTCATTGGTGCCGCCGCTTGAAGCCGCCGGGCAAGTGGAGCCAGATGCAGAGCCATCTGCTGAGCTGGGAGAGTCAGCTGCCAGAGCTCTTGTTGAGGCGGTTGACCTTTTTGTTGGGCCCACACTAGAGGTTTCTACTCCTAGCCTTCTGGATACTGTGCTGTTGGAGCCAGCCAGCATAGTTATGGTGGAGCAGTCTCCGGGGGAGCCCACTCTAGGCCCCTCTCCAGCAAGTTCTTCTTGGAAGTCATGAAGATGGCCAAGAAGGCAATGGAAAATCTTTCTAGTAACCTTTCGAAGCTCCCCTTTTCTTTCTCCTGAGTCAGCACTGCCTAACATTTTTGACTCTTTGCAGGAGGATAAGATTTTGTTGACAGTGTGTAAGGGTTTGCATCGGAGAGACATCATTATCAACGACTGTGATGAGGAGATCGCCGAGATAGAGGCAGAGGTGGACAAGCTAGATGCCAAAGCTTAGCAGCTCTAAGAAGAGAAAGCCACACTTGAATGGGAGCTACTGGAGCTTAGGGCATAATCCGCTGGCCATTAGGAGAGAGCTTCTCAGGCTAAGGAGGGAGCTTCCTGAGCGGAAGAGAGAGCTACTCAGGTGGAGAGGAGAGCTTCCCAAGCAGAGGGGCTTATGGCAAAGCTCAGAGTGAAGATCGTTAGATTAGAAAATAAGCTCGCTACACATCTGCACCCTCAGGAGATCACCTAGGTGCTATGGGCCAGGCTTTGGGAAGGCATCCAGATTAGTCGTCACATTGCTAGGATCGTGGATTATAATTTTCCAATAGGCGTGCTTGATCCTGCCAACTGTGGCGCACAGCAGCATGGAGAACTTGCTGATTTTGCACGGGGTGATGAAGGGTCTCCCTCGCACCCTCCTGGGAGCTCTACTCTTTAGTTGTAGACTTGTATCCCTTGCTTTTTTGTTTTTGAATGTTGCTATAAATACAACTTTATCAATAAGAAAATAGTCATTTTACTAATATATTGCGTTCCATGATTTTACTTTCATTAGTTGTCTCTTTAGCTATTTATTCTTTGTATTAGCCGGCTTACTTGGTGCACCTTGTATGTAACAGAACGGGTCCTATCTTTCAAAACCTTTCGTTAATTATCATATCTTGTACAAAATTATCAATATTAAAAATTTATTTACGTGCACAAGATCTCTGTGACAAAACGGGATTTTTTTTCTTCAAATAATTCCGTCATTACAGATGCAGGAATAGAAGCCGAAATTTTAACTTAAGGTTCTAGGAAAAATTGGGTAGAGTCTCCCCTAAAGTTGGGTTAAATTGAAATATAAACCTGTATAATATAATCAGTACATGTACATAATTATCCAAAAATTATAAGTTTTCCTACAACACATATTCACAGGATTATAATTACTATATCCATCCATGGCTTTAACACACAAACCTTTCCACTATACCAAAAACTTACGAGAGATGCCATCTAGGACCTGTATAACAGAAAACATATAGTAAAAGCAACTAAATCTATAATATAAACTCGTGGTAGCATAATTTATATTTTAACAATATGCATAACATATCATAACTATTAATACATAGTTTCTTTCACAATTTAGGTATTTTCATTAATAATGTCCAAAAAATCTCAAGTGTTCAAAGGCTCTGAGAGTCCATCCAACTCCTTGTTAAGCTTTAATCACTTTGTTCATCATGTATCATCTCTATGTCCTTATCTGGAGGAAAAAAAATAAAACAGTGAGTTAAAACTCAATAAGGTACCAAAATATGCAAAACATAATGAGTTTATACGAAACATAAGTGCAAATAAAAAGTAACATGAAAATATTCAAGGAGTCGAAACACATACAAAAACCATAAGAAAACATAATTTGATACAAGCCGATTTTGATAATTATACTTCATGATTTTATGCATAACATATATATATTAGAACAGAAATCATAGCGATATCAAAAGATTAAAGGCATCCATGGAAACAGAAAGAAAACATAATTCCATTTAAACACGTATCGAAATTCATAAAATAGTTCTAAATCTTATTTGTTCTTCAGAAATTCTAGTTCGATAATCTAGGGACCCATCAAGTATACTCTACTAGTCGAGGGGCGAATAATCGAGGATAGATTGTGTTTAATCCACACAATCAAAGGCCGATAATTCGATAGAATATATCTCAATTTGATGGTTCAATGGTTCGATAGTCCAAAGGTTCGATAACTTATTATCGATTACTACCATAACGTTCTAAGGCATATCGAAGAATCTTATCTGACTGTATAATAGTTCTAGATTTTTCTTACTGATTACTTTAATTTAAAGTCTTTACTCAAAATTCTATAATTAATTTCATCATATTTCAAAGCCAAGTCCAAACTCATGCAGTCAATTCTTCAAACGATTTCAGAAGACTTCCATAGTTCGATAATACTGTTCTATGCAAAGTTTTCAGATACAAATTATTTAATAAGCTTTACAAAGTAATGATTAACATTTAAATCATTAAAATTTTAAATTTTCAACACAAAATTTCTAATTTTTGTGCTAGGGTTTCGCACGAAATTCTTGGACAGTAATCGGAACAAAACATGGGTCAAATTACAAAATCGATACTATAATTCATAAAACATACATATAACATGAATTAAACTCAAATTTATATCTCATTTTCGAGCTAGGGTTTGCGATACACGGTCTGGACATGAAACGAAGACAAAACATGGGCTAAATCATGAAATTTGAGTTATATTACAGTACATACCAATAAATATGAAATCTATCCGATTAATTTATAGAATCATGCTTTATTTATATAAAATATGTAGAAATATAAATTTAGAGTATAAATACAAATTTAGAGATACTGAAACGATATAAAAACTGTTCATAACGTCCGAAATGTACTTACCTTAGCCCGATCTATCGTTATTTTTACCCGGAGTGGAGTGGAACGGCCAGATTTCTCCTCTTCTCTTCCCTTTCCCTCTTTTCTCCTGTGGCTCCTTCACTAGAAAGGCCGGAATAGCCAAAGAAAAACGCACGGCGCACTTTTATATCAGTTGGGGCGCTCGAGCGCCCGTTGAGTGATCCTCAAGCGCTCCCTCTCACAAAATGGCGCCTGGGTTGATACTCGAGCGCTGGTCGAGTGCCACCCTCATAGCCTTCTCCCGCTCCTGCCTCGCGTCAGGTGAGCCTCAAGTGGTGGTCAAGCGCCGATCGCATTTTCTTCCTACTTGCTTTTTTTTGCTTCGATATCATTTCTTCCATTTTCTTAAGCCTAATCATGATCATCATCAATTTAATTATTTCATAATTATTTTATTCTGGGGTCGGGATCTTACACTCTCAATTGGCCATTCATCAAGGCCGCTACTGTGGTAAAACTAAAGCCATAAGAGATGCCACTACAAACCATAATGTCAAGCGAAAGCATACTAAAATCCATTAAACTTACAACGGAAGCACTATACATAAACTTTTAGAATTTTTAAAATTCCATATCTCAAATTTTCGTCCTTACTGCTTCATAAATCTGGATCATTCTTTTTTCTTTCTTTATTTTAGTCTATTCAGCTTTATTTATTTGTCTAGAAATAAAAAGTAAGCATGAGCTTTAAGCTCAGCAAGGTACCATGGAAATAAAACATACAAACTTTCATGTGAAATACAAATATTTATATATAAATATATATAGAAATATTGAAGGGTTTAGGAAACAAATAAGCTTATTGATGATGAAAATGCCTGAAACAATGCGTGAACGTGAACTTGTGATCAAATTCTTGTCTTAGTTCATGAACTTGAATTATTTCTTCCTCTATTATTGAATCCAAGAAACATGCTCAAAGCGTCAATATGTATAAAAAAACACATGCATAAAACAGTGCATCACTTATGAGCTTGTAAACTAAATCTTATCTTGATTACTTTATCTTGTTCTTTTATAAATCTTCTTCTGATTTTTTAGTCTAAAGTACTTGTTGAAATCGTAAACTAAGAACTGGTTCTTGGTTCTTGCTTCTCATTCATTTATAATCTCATTCTTAGTTCTTGTCCTCCATAGTAACGTCCCGAAGAGAGTGGACCACGTATCACTCCGTGGACGGAGTTATCTTCAATTACCACTGTAATTTTCTAAGGCTTGCCAAGAATATTACCAATTTCACTAAACGGCCAGGATACGGGGCCAGAGTACTTTCGAGTTTCCACCATAATTTTCATGGTAGGCCAAAGAATGTTACCTGCCGAACAACCTTTGGTCCAATTTCTTACTATTTTTGCTTAACTTAGGGATCTTGCTTATTAGTTTATGGTTCTTAACCTTGAGTCTCAAACATCAGTAGTTACTTGAACTAATTCTTTCAGATCATCTCATATTCCTTAGCTTTGAACTTTCATTCTTCAGTGACCACTTTATCTTAGAGTATTACTTTTTCATAATTATATCTTTCAAATAATATTATAGATAAGTCCTTTCATATATATTCTTGCTGCATAATACAACCTTTACATATCATAACTTATTATCCTCACATCTTCATCTTAATTCTTATTCTTCAGAT
>JAODPA010029840.1:0-37028 GCA_025585075.1 Nepenthes mirabilis
GATATTAATAATAACAATATTAATGATAAGTACAACGACGTATGACGTGGGACGTCACACTAATGGCATCTCAACTCGTTTGTTTTCTTCTGTTTCATGCGACCGACCTAAAATTCCCAAACGGTCAAGATGTTGACCAACCTAATTCGACAAACCCACTTAATCGGGCCGACTCAGGAGCTCCGACCTTATAGATCCTGTGCACACCATGCAAACTTAAAAGAAAAATTTTTATGTCCGCCCATATAAGTATATATATTTATACCTTTCATTCATACCATATTTAAATACGGTAGAAGTATAAAAATTTGACGGAGGTCATTTGCTGGAATATGGCCAATTTGTCACAAATAGTATCAGAGAAATTGAGATGCCTCAGGCTCTGATATGAATTTATGCGAAAGCTTAGGATAGGATAAGGCTGATTAAATGAGTGGACAGAGGCAAAGGATTGCTAAGTTGATTCAGTTGGACTTAGCTAGTCAAGTCCGGACAACGAACTAGCATTAAGTAGGACTAAGGCTTTACATTTAGAAAGCATCGAGTACTAGTTTCTAATAAGGCCAAACTATAATCTGACAGAATTGTTTTTGTTTCAAAAGTCAAAGTATTAGTTGAAGAAATGCAAGGAGAGAAAAATGGACCTCTACTACTAGTGATTCTCAGGATTGAGAGGAAAAGTACTTGAACCTGTGAGAAAGGTTGAGCAATGTTATAGAAGCCATGGGACCACAAAACTATGCCCCTGTTCCGATCCCATCTCCCGTCAATCAGGGAACATTAGTGTATGATCACTTCACTAATAAGCAAGTTCTAGAATTCTTGGCAGAACCGGATCCAATTAAAGCAGATATTTAGATCCAACAGTTAATGAAGGTGATTATGGTGATTAAATGCCGGGTTGAAGACAGAGTTTTCTTTGCCACTCATAAGTTGGTAGGAGAGGCCCATCACTAGTGGAAAATGCAGAAACCAGTGTCTGGGATGCCAGAAAATGAAATTACTTAGGCCATATTTGAGGCAGCTTTTATGAAAAAATACTTTCCTACAAACCTTCGTGGGCAAAAAAAAGATGAGTTTTTACGTCTGAGGCAAGGCATCGTATGGTAGTTGACTATGATGCCAAGCCTACGGAGCTATCTAGATATGCACGGTATATGGTGGAGGACGAAGAAAGAAAAGTTAGAAGATTTTCTAATGGTCTAAGGGACAAAAGTAGAAAACACCTATCAGCATTAAAGCTACTTACCTATGGGAAAGTGTTAGATAGAGCCGTCATTTACGAGAAGAAAATTGAGAAAGAAGAATTTTTCAAGAAAAGGGTCGTTTGTCGGAGGCCTCTTGGTGAGGGATCCAGGCAGGATCCCTGGGATCTTCTAAAAACGGAAAAGTATCAGATAAAGAGAAAAGTAGCACTGAAATTTAGCTAATGTCCAGTCTCGAAGCGTCATCAGGAAACTGCATCCATTGTAGAGGAAGGACATTTGGGAAACCTTGTCTTAAACTATCAAGAGGATGTTTTAATTGTGGTTAGGAGGGTCATGGACCAAGCATTGGCCCACACCTAGGAAGCTGTAGGGAAAGAGGCCTGCCATCCCAGTTAAACCATTTGCAGCAACAATTACTAATGCAATATCAAATGTGGCTGAAGGTACCCTTCTTATTTGTAAAATTTCAATAATGTGATATTTAGGACCCATGCTAACTATTATTTTTCCCAACACTTTGCATTTTGAGGTATGAGGTATTGATAAGAAGGGATAATCAAAGTAGCACAATCGGACTGTGTGGATCTATAAGATCTTAGGCTCTGATTCGAAGACCTGAGTAAATGACATTTGAGACTTAAGAACCTGGCCTTTGATTAAATCCTAGTCTAAAAATTTCAGAGAAATGAATCGAGTACTAAGGATTAGAATAATTTCCAGAGAACAATCTCAGGATACAAAGGAGAAAAATACCATTAATTGATTGAATATTAGGTCCCTTAAATTTTGAGGACAAAATTCCTGTAAGTGGGAGAGATTGTAACATCCAGTTTTTAAACAAAGTAATTAAGGTTGTATAATTAAGATTGGGTTTAATAAATTAATGGGGAAAGTATTAAGAAGTCATAATGGCGAAGAAATTATCTAGCAAGGATAAGAATAATGGACCTGCCAGGAAAGTTGACCAGCTTTGCGTGTAGTTGACCATCCAGGACAGTTGTCTGGCTTTGTGTATAGTTGACCGCCAAGGAGAGTTTGACCGGAATAAGGGAACATTTACCGGCTCGAATGACAATTCTTCCAAAGACGTTTTTAGGACAGGATTGAACGAGATTTTTGAGATGTTTTTTCAGAGTAGAAATTGACCGGAATAAACTGAAAAAAATGGATAACCAGAGTAAACTGAATAAAATGAATGACCAAAGTAAACTGAACAAAGTAGATAACTAGAGTTGAAATCGACAGGAGTAAATTGGATAAAATGGATAACTGGAGTACAAATTGACCGGAGTAGAAATGAACCAGAGTAAACTGAAGAAAGTGGATGACCGATGTGGAAATCGACCGTAGTAAACCAAACAGAATACCAGAGTAAAAGAAAACTGAACCTGTACTTGGTCAGCAAAGAAATGACAACCGGAGTAGATTCAGAAGATGATGTCACGAGTAAATTGATAAAAGAGAATTGGCCTATTAGGCAAGGCTGGAGTGGTTCGGTCAGAATAGGTGAATTACTCCCACGTTCTTGAATTCTTTAGAATTCTCAAGAAGACGAACTAAGAGAAAAAAACCTGAAGTAGGTAACCTACTCCTTCCTAATCCGCTGACCATCTAGAAGGAAAATGGAGTAAGTTAGAAAAGAAGTACGAAGTAGATAACTTCCCCCACCAACTACTACCAATCCTAACGTCTATAAATACTAAACTTAAGAGTCAGGTTAGGAGTTGGGCAATTTGTAAGTAAAGTACGAGAAAAAGAAGAACTTTAGGCCGGATCCAAGGGAGTTCATAGATCAGATTCTAGGCAAGTGTACCCTACGATTTTAAGCAATAATGTTTCCATGTTCTACTAGATAAGTTTATTTGAGAATTTTGTTATGTTAATTGCTTTATGTATATCTGAGTTTGGCTAGCAAATATCGAATGCTTATTCATTTACATCATTAACGACATTCATGATCTAAAGCATGCTCTCTTAAGAACTTCGGGTATTTGCATGTTGCAAGAAGTTTGGTATTTCAATATTTTAAGAAGTCTTGTTATTTACTTATTTGCATGCAGTCCGGTTGTTTGGTTATTTGCATGAAGTCATTTTATTTGTATATCTGCATGAAGTTTTGATATTTGCATATTTTAAGATGTCCAATTATTTACTTAATTGCAGGAAGTCCGGTAATTTGTTTATTTGCATGCAGTCTGGTTATTTGCATATCTATATGAAGTTTAGATATTTGCATATCTAAAGAAGTCTAGTCATGAGCATGTTTAAAGAAGTCTGGCTAATTGCCAGTAAAAGATGTCTGATTATTTGCATTACTAAGTAACTTCAGCTATTTGAACATCGGTTTATTGCTTTGATAAGAACTTTGGATTTTCGCAAAAGCATGATTTATGGGATTAGGTGTTCAACGACCAAGAGCTACAGGCCTTAAATTTAGCGGTTTTACTGGTCAGGAACTACGGATCTTAAATGTAGTGATTGTATTAGTCAAGACTACAAACCTTAAATGCAGTGTTTGAGGGGATATAATATGAGATATGATAACCGAGACCTGCAGGCTTTAAATGTAGTAATTTTATTGGTCAACATTACGGACCTTAAATGTAATGCTTGAGGAGATATGATATGAGATATGATGGTTGAGAGCGGTAGGCCTTAAATGTAGCAGTTTTATTGGTCAAGAGCTACGGGCCTTAATTGTAGCAAATTTTTAGGATTTAGTTTTGAATTAGTGTTTTGTCATGAATTTGCATATGCTTTGGAAACCATTTTGCAAGAAAATGATTTCTAGTTACACATTATGTTTTATGGAAATAACTTCGGCCCATGTTTATGTCTTGTATGCACTTTGTTCTCATTTTTATTTTTGTTTGAAGTCATATATTTTGGCATATGGGTACCTTGCTGGGCTTTTCTGTTCACTCCTCTTCTGTTTTTCATACGATGATGAGTTTATGCTGGACGATAAAGAATAGGACAAGATGGTCTAGCTTGGAAGGTAAAGTTTGTCCGGATGATTGTAACAGTTAAAGACTGACCTTGATGTGTTTTGGGACAAACTGGAATCTTTTGTGAAATAAATTTGTTATGAAAATGTAAAGCTCATTAAGAAGCTTCCGCTAATGATTTATGATTCGTGAAATTTTGGTTCCTAATGACATCTCAACTCGTTTGTTTTCTTTGGTTTCATGTGACTGACCTAGAATTCCCAGACTGTCAAGATGTTGACCGACCCACTTAATCAAACCGACTCAGGAGCTCCGACCTTATGCGATCATGTGCACACCATGCAAAGTTAAAGGAAAAATTTTTAAGTCCACCCATATAAGTCTATATATTTATACCTTTCATTGAGAGCATATTTAACTACGGTATAAGTATAAAAATTTGGTGGAGGTCATTTGGTGGAATATGGCCGATTTGTCACAAATGGTATTAGAGAAATCAAGATGCCTTAGGCTTTTATCTGAATTTATGCAGAAGCTTAGGATAGGATAAGGTTGATTAAATGAGTAGACAGAGGCATGGGACAGCTAAGTTGATTCGGTTGGACTTAGCTACTCCAGTCCGAACAACGGACTAGCATTAAGCAGGACTAAGGCTTTACATTTAGAAAGCATCGAGTACTAGTTTCTAATAAGGCTAAACTATAATCTGAAAGAATTGTTTTTGTTTCAGAAGTCAAAGTATTAGTTGAAGAATTGCAAGTAGAGAAAAACGGACCACTAGTACTAGTGATTCTTAGGACTGAGAGGAAAAGTACTTGAACCTGTTGGAAAGGTTGACCAATGTTATAGAAGCCATGGAACCACAAAACTCTGCCCCTATTCTGGTCCCCGCTCCCGTCAGTCAGGGAACATTAGTGTATGATCACTTCACTAATAAGCAAGTTCAAGAATTCTTGGGAGAATCGGATCCAATTAAAGCAGATACTTCGATCCAACGGTTAATGAAGGTGATTATGGTGATTAAATGTCCGACTGAAGACAGAGTTCTCTTTGCCCCACATAAGTTGGTAGTGGAGGACCATCACTAGTGGAAAATGCAGAAACGAGTGTTTGGGATGCTAGAAAATGAAATTACTTCGGCTATATTTGAGGCATCTTTTATGAAAAAATAATGTCCTACCAACCTTCGTGGGCAAAAAAGAAGATGAGTTTTCACGTATGAGGCAAGGCAAACTTATGGTTGTCGAGTATGATGCAAAGTTTACGGAGCTATCTAGATATGCTCCGCATATGGTGGAGAACGAAGAAAGAAAAGTTAAAAGGTTTTCTCAAGGTCTAAGGGATGAAATTAGAAAACACCTATCAATATTAAAGCAGCTTACCTATGGGGAAGTGTTAGATAGGGCCATCATTTACGAGAAAAAAATTGAGAAGGAAGAATTTTTCAAGAAAAGGGCCGTTAGTTGGAGGAGTCTTGGTGAGGGAGCCGGTTCAGGATTCCTAGGATCTTCTAAAAAGGGAAAAGTATCAGATAAAGAGAAAAGTAGTACTGAAATTCAGCCAGTATCTAGTCTCCAATCGTCATTAGGAAATTGCATCCATTGTGGAGGAAGGCATTTTCGGAAACCTTGTCTTAAACTATTAGGAGCATGTTTTAATTATGGTCAGTAGGGTCATTGGGCCAAGGATTTCCCCTCACCAAGGAAGCTAGAGGAAAAGAGGCCTGCCATCCGAGTTAAAGCATTTGCAGCTACAATTACTAATGCAATACCAAATGTGGCTAAAGGTACCCTTTTTATTTGTAAAATTTCAATTATGTGATATTTAGGACCCATGCTAACTTTTATTTTTCCCAACACTTTCCATTTTGAGGTATGAGGTATTGGTAAGAAGGGATAATCAAAGTGGCACAATAGGACTATATGGATCTGAAAGATCTTAGGCTCTGATTAGAAGACCTGAGTAAATGCCATTTGAGACTTAAGAACCTGGCCTTTGATTAAATCCCAATCTAAAAATTTTAGAGAAATGAATCGAGTACTAAGGATTAGAATAATTTCAAGAAAACAATCTCAGGATACAAAGGAGAAAAATACCATTAACTGATTGAATATTAAGGTCGGTTGAATTTCGAGGATAAAATTCCTGTAAGTGGGAGAGATTGTAACATACGGTTTTTAAATAAAGTAATTAACATTGTATAATCAAGATTGAGTTTAATAAATTAATGGGGAAAGTATTAAGAAGTCATAATGGTAAAGAAATTATCAACTAAGTATAAGAATAATGGACCGGCTAGGAAGGTTGCCCAGCTTTGTGTGTACTTGATCGTCCAAGACAGTTGTTTGGCTTTGTGTATAGTTGACCACCTAGGATAGTTTGACCGGAATAGGGGAACGTTTACCTGCTCGAATGACAATTCTTCCAGAGAACTTTTCCGGACAGGATTGAACGAGATTATTGAGACCTTTTTCGGAGTAGAAATTGACCAGAGTGAACTAAAAAAATGGATGACCAGAGTAAACTGAATTAAATGAATGACAAGAGTAGACTAAACAAAGTGGATGACTAGAGTTGAAATCGATGAGTGTAAATTAGATAAAATGGATAATCGAAGTATAAATTGACCGGAGTAGAAATTAACCAAAGTAAACCGAACAAAGTGGACGTCCAACATAGAAATTGATCAGAGTAAACTAAACAGAATTCCGGAGCAATAGAAATCTTAACCTGCACTTGGTGAGCAAAGAAATGATGACTGCAGTAGATTCAGAAGATGATGTCAAGAGTAAATCGATAAAAAAGGATCAGCCTATTAGGCAAGGCCGGAGTGTTCCGGTCAGAATAAGTGAATAACTTCCACCTTCTCGAATTCTTTTGAATTCTCAAGAAGATGAAATAAGAGAAAAATACCTGAAGTTGGTAACCTACTCTTTCCTAATCCGCTGACCTTCTAGAAGGAAAATGGAGTAAGTCAAAAAAGAAGTACGAAGTAGATAACTTGCCCCCACCCACAACTACTAACCCTAACGTCTATAAATACTAAACTTAAAAGGTAGGGTAGGACTTGGGCAATTTGTGACTAAAGTACGAGAAAAAGAAGAACTTTAGGCCAGATCCAAGGGAGTTCATAGATCAGATTCTTGGCAAGTGTACCCTACGATTTTAAGCATTAATGTTTCAATGTTCTACTAAATAAGTTTATCTGAGAATTGTGTTATGTTAATTGCTTTCTATATATCTAAGTTTTGCTAGCAAATATCGAATGCATATTTATTTACATCATTGACGACATTCATGATCTAAAGCATGCTCTCTTAAGAACTTCGGGTATTTGCATGTCGCAAAAAGTCCGGTATTTGCATATTTTAAGAAGTCTGGTTGTTTACTTAATTGCTTGCTGTCCGGTTATTTGGTTATTTGCTTGAAGTCATGTTATTTGTATATCTGCATGAAGTTCGGATATTTGCATATTTTAAGATGTTCGGTTATTTACTTAATTGTAGGAAGTCCGGTAATTTGTTTATTTGCTTGTAGTCTTGTTATTTGCATATCTGTATGAAGGTTGGATATTTGCATATGTAAATAAGTCTAGTCATGAGCATGTTTAAAGAAGTCCAGCTAATTGCCTGTAAAAGATGCCCCGTTATTTGCATTACTAAGTAACTTCGGCTATTTAAACTTCGGTTTATTACTTTGATAAGAACTTTGGATTTTTGCAAAAGCATGATTTATGGGATTAGGTGTTGAACGGCCAAGAGCTGTAGGCCTTAAATGTAGAGGTTTTAATGGTCAGGAGCTACGGATCTTAAATGTAGTAGTTGTGTTTGTCAAGACTACAAATCTTAAATGCAGCGTTTGAGGGGACATGATATGAGATATGACGATCGAGAGCTGCAGGCATTAAATATAACTGTTTTATTGGTCGACATTACGGACCTTAAATGTAATGCTTGAGGAGATATGATATGAGATATTACGACCGAGAACAACAGGCCTTAAATGTAGCGGTTTTATTGGTCAAGAGTTACGGGACTTAAATGTAGTGAATTTTTGGAATTGAGTTTTCGATTAGTGTTTGGTCATGAATCTACATATGCTTTGGAAACCATTTCGCATGAAAATGATTTTTGCTTATGCATTATGTTTTATGGAAATAACTTCGGCCAATGTTTATGTTTTGTATGCACTTTGTTCTCATTTTGATTTCTGTTTGAAGTCATGTATTTTGCCATTTGGGTACCTTGCTGGGCTTTTTAGTTCACTCCGCATTTGTTTTCCACACGATGATAAGTTTATCCCGGACGAGAAAGAATAGGACCAGAAGGTCTAGCTAGGAATGAAAACTTTGTCCGAATGCATGTAATGGTTAAAGACTAAGCTTGATAAGTTTTGGGACAAACTGGAATCTTTTATAAAATAATTTTGTTATGAAAATGTAAAGCTCATTTAGAAGTTTCCGCTAAAGATTTATGGTTTGAGAAATTTTGGTTCCTAATGGCATCTCAACTCGTTTGCTTTCTTCGGTTTCATGCGACCGATCTAAAATTCCCAGACGGTCAAGATGTTGACTAACCCAGTTCGACCGACCCACTTAATCAGGCCAACTCAAGAGCTCCGACCTTATGCGATCCTATGCACGCCATGCATACTTAAAAGAAAAATTTTTAAGTCTACCCATATAAGTATATATATTTATACCTTTCATTCAGAGCATATTTAAATACGGTAGAAGTATAAAAATTTGACGGAGATCATTTGCTGGAATATGGCCAATTTGTCACAAATGGGATCAGAGAAATCGAGATGCCTTGGACTTTGATATGAATTTATGCGAAAGCTTAAGATAGGATAAGGCTGATTAAATTAGTAGATAGAGGCAAAGGATAGCTAAGTTGATTCGGTTGGACTTAGTTACTCCAGTTCGGACAACGGACTAGCATTAAGTAGGACTAAGGCTTTACATTTAGAAACCATCGAGTACTAGTTCCTAATAAGGCCGAACTATAATTTGATAGAATTGTTTTTGTTTCAAAAGTCAAAGTGTTAGTTAAAGAAATGCAAGGAGAGAAAAACGGACCACTAGTACTAGTGATTCTCAGGATTGAGAGGAAAAGTACTCGAACCTGTTAGAAAGGTTGAGCAATGTTATAGAAGCCATGGGACCACAAAACTATGCCCCTGTTCCAGTCCCATCTCCCGTCAATCAGGGAACATTAGTGTATGATCACTTCACTAATAAGCAAGTTCTAGAATTCTTGAGAGAACCGCATCCATCAAATTAAAGTAGATATTTAGATCTGACGGTTAATGAAGGTGATTATGGTGATTAAATGTCCAACTGAAGATAGAGTTTTCTTTGCCACTCATAAGTTGGTAGGAGAGGCCCATCACTAGTGGAAAATGCAGAAACCAGTGTTTGGGATGCCAGAAAATGAAATTACTTGGGCCATATTTGAGATAGCTTTTATGAAAAAATACTTTCCAACCAACCTTCATGGGCAAAAAGAACATGAGTTTTTATGTCTGAGGCAGGGCAACGTAAGGTAGTCGACTATGATGCCAAGCCTACGGAGCTATCTAGATATGCATGGTATATGGTGGAGGGCGAAGAAAGAAAAGTTAGAAGATTTTCTAAAGGTCTAAGGGACGAAATTAGAAAACACCTATGAGCATTAAAGCTGCTTACCTATGGGGAAATGTTAGATAGGGCCATCATTTACGAGAAGAAAATTGGGAAGGAAGAATTTTTCAAGAAAAGGGTCATTTGTCGGAGCCCTCTAGGTGAGGGATCTGGTGCAGGATCCCTAGGATCTTCTAAAAAGGGAAAAGTATCAAATAAAGAGAAAAGTAGCACTGAAATTTAGCCAATGTCCAGTCTCCAAGCGTCATCAGGAAACTGCATCCATTGTAAAGGAAGGCATTTTGGGAAACCTTGTCTTAAACTATCAGGAGGATGTTTTAATTGTGGTCAGTAGGGTCATTGGGCCAAGGATTGCCCCACACCTAGGAAGCTGTAGGGGAAGAGGCCTGCCATCCCAGTTAAAGCATTTGCAGCTACAATTACTAATGCAATACCAAATGTGGCTGAAGGTACCTTTTTTATTTGTAAAATTTCAATAATGTGATATTTAGGACCCATGCTAACTATTATTTTTCCCAACACTCTGCATTTTGAGGTTTGAGGTATTGATAAGAAGGGATAAACAAAGTAGCACAATTGGACTGTATGGATCTAGAAGATCTTAGGCTCTGATTCGAAGACCTAAGTAAATGACATTTGAGACTTAAGAATCTGGCCTTTGATTAAATCTCAGTCTAAAAATTTTAGAGAAATGAATCGAGTACAAAGGATTAGAATTATTTCCAGAGAACAATCTTAGGATACAAAGGAGAAAAATACCATTAATTGATTGACTATTAAGGTCCCTTGAATTTCAAGGACAAAATTCCTATAAGTGCGGGAGATTGCGACATCCGGTTTTTAAATAAAGTAATTAAGGTTGAATAATAAAGATTGGGTTTAATAAATTAATGGGAAAAGTATTAAGAAGTTATAATGGCAAAGAAATTATCTAGCAAGGATAAGAATAATGGACCTGCCAGGAAGGTTGACCAGCTTTGCGTGTAGTTGACCATCCAGGACAGTTGTCTGGCTTTGTGTATAGTTGACTGCCAAGGAGAGTTTGACCGGAATAAGGGAACGTTTACCGGCTCGAATGACAATTCTTCCAAAGATGTTTTCCGGACAGGATTGAACGAGATTTTTGAGATGTTTTTTATAGTAGAAATTGACCGGAATAAACTGAAAAAAGTGGATGACCAGAGTAAACTGACTAAAATGAATGACCAAAGTAAACGGAACAAAGTGGATGACTAGAGTTGAAATTGACAGGAGTAAATTGGATAAAATGGAGAACTGGAGTATAAATTGACCGAAGTAGAAATTAACCAGAGTGAACTGAAGAAAGTGGATGACCGACGTAGAAATCAACCGTAGTAAACTAAACAGAAAAGCAGAGTAATAGAAAACAGAACCTGTACTTGGTCAGCAAAGAAATGACGACCGGAGTAGATTCAAAAGATGATGTCATGAGTAAATTGATAATAGAGAATCGGCCTATTAGGCAAGGCTGGAGTGGTCCGGTCAGAATAGGCAAATTACTCCCACCTTCTTGAATTCTTTAGAATTCTGAAGAAGACGAAATAAGAGAAAAATACCTGAAGTTGGTAACCTACTCCTTCCTAATCCGCTGACCTTCTAGAAGGAAAATGGAGTAAGTTAGAAAAGAAGTACGAAGTAGATAACTTGCCCCCACCCACTACAACCAACCCCAACGTCTACAAATACTAAACTTAAGAGGCAGGGTAGGAGTTGGGCAATTTGTGAGTAAAGTATGAAAAAAGAAGAACTTTAGGCCGGATCCAAGGGAGTTCATAGATCAGATTCTAGGCAAGTGTACCCTACGATTTTAAGCATTAATGTTTCAATGTTCTACTAAATAAGTTTATCTGAGAATTGTCTTTGTTAATTGCTTTCTGTATATCTGAGTTTGGCTAGCAAATATCGAACGCTTATTCGTTTACATCATTGACGACATTCATGATCTAAAGCATGCTCTCTTAAGAACTTCGGGTATTTGCATGTTGCAAGAAGTCCGATATTTCAATATTTTAAGAAGTCTGCTTATTTACTTAATTGCATGTAGTCCGGTTGTTTGGTTATTTGCATGAAGTCATTTTATTTGCATATTTGCATGAAGTTTTGATATTTGCATATTTAAGATGTCCTGTTATTTACTTAATTGCAGGAAGTCCGGTAATTTGTTTATTTGCATGCAGTCTGGTTATTTGCATATCTATATGAAGTCTAGATATTTGTATATCTAAAGAAGTCTAGTCATGAGCATGTTTAAGGAAGTTCGGCTATTTGCCAGTAAAAGATGTCCGGTTATTGCATTACTAAGTAACTTCGGCTATTTGAACCTCGGTTTATTGCTTTGATAAGAACTTTGGATTTTTGCAAAAGAATGATTTATGGGATTAGGTGTTCAACGGCAAAGAGCTACAGGCCTTAAATGTAGCAGTTTTACTAGTCAGAAGCTACGGATCCTAAATGTAGTGGTTGTGTTGGTCAAGACTATAGACCTTAAATGCAGCATTTGAGGGGATATTATATGAGATATGATGACCGAGAGCTGCAGGCCTTAAACGTAATAGTTTTATTGGTCAAGATTATGGACCTTAAATGTAATGTTGAGGAGATATGATATAAGATATGATGGCTGAGAGCGGCAGGCCTTAAATGTAGCGATTTTATTGGTCAAGAGCTACGGGCCTTAATTTTAGCAAATTTTTAGCATTTAGTTTTGAATCAGTGTTTTGTCATGAATTTGCATATGCTTTCGAAACCATTTTGCATGAAAACGATTTCTGCTTATGCATTATGTTTTATGGAAATAACTTTGGCTCATGTTTATGTTTTGTATGCACTTTGTTCTCATTTTTATTTCTGTTTGAAGTCATATATTTTGGCATATGGGTACCTTGATGGGCTTTTTAGTTCACTCCTCTTCTGTTTTTCATACGATGATGAGTTTATGTCAGACGAGAAAGAATACGACAAGATGGTCTAGCAAGGAAGGTAAAGTTTGTCCGGATGATTGTAACAGTTAAAGACTAACCTTGATGTGTTTTGGGACAAATTGGAATCTTTTGTAAAATAAATTTGTTATGAAAATGTAAAGCTCATTAAGAAGCTTCTGCTAATGATTTATGGTTCGAGAAATTTTAGTTCCTAATGACATCTCAATTCGTTTGTTTTCTTTGGTTTCATGTGACCGAACTAGAATTCCCAGACGGTCAAGATGTTGACCGACCCTATTTGACCGACCAACTTAATCAAACCGAATCAGGAGCTCCGACCTTATGCGATCTTGTGCACACCATGCAAAGTTAAAAGAAAAGTTTTAAAGTCCACCTATGTAAGTGTATATCTTTGTACCTTTCATTCAGAGCATATTTAAATACGGTATAAGTATAAAAATTTGACGGAGGTCATTTGGTGGAATATGGCCGATTTGTCACAAATGGTATTAGAGAAATCAAAATGCCTTAGGCTATTGTCTGTATTTATGCGGAAGCTTAGGATAGGATGAGGCTGATTAAATGAGTAGGCAGAAGCATAGGATAGCTAAGTTGATTTGGTTGGACTTAGTTACACCAGTCCAAACAAGGGACTAGCATTAAGTAGGACTAAGGCTTTACATTTAGAATGCATCGAGTACTACTTTCTAATAAGGCTAAACTATAATCTGACAGAATTGTTTTTGTTTCAGAAGTCAAAGTGTTAGTTGAAGAATTGCAAGTAGAGAAAAATGGACCACTAGTACCAGTGATTCTCAGGACTAAGAGGAAAAGTACTTAAACCTGTTGGAAAGGTTGACCAATGTTACAGAAGTCATGGGACCACAAAACTTTGCCCCTATTCCGGTCCCCGCTCCCGTCAATCAAGGTACTTTATTGTATGATCACTTCACTAATAAGCAAGTTCAAGAATTCTTGGGAGAATCGGATCCAATTGAAGCAGATACTTAGATCCAACGGTTAATGAAGGTGATTATGGTGATTAAATGTCTGACTGAAGACAAAGTTCACTTTGCCCCTCATAAGTTGGTAGGAGAGGCCCATCACTAGTGGGAAATACAGAAATGAGTGTTTGGGATGCTAGAAAATGAAATTACTTGGGCCATATTTGAGGTAGCTTTTATGAAAAAATACTATCCTACCAACCTTCGTGGGCTAAAAGGAAGATGAGTTTTTACGTCTGAGGCAGGGCAATCGTATGGTTGTCGAGTTTGATGCGAAGTTTACGGAGCTATCGAGATATACTCCGTACATGGTGGAGGACGAAGAAAGAAAAGTTAGAAGGTTTTCTCAAGGTCTAAGGAATGAAATTAGAAAACACCTATCAACATTAAAGCTGCTTACCTATGGGGAAGTGTTAGATAGGGCCATCATTTACGAGAACAAAAATTGAGAAGGAAGAATTTTTCAAGAAAAGGGCCGTTAGTTTGGGGATCCTTGGTGAGGGAGCCGGTTCAGGATTCCTAGGATCTTCTAAAAAGGAAAAAGTATTTGATAAAGAGAAATGTAGCATTGAAATTCAGCCAGTACCTAGTCTCCAAGAGTCATTAGGAAACTGCATCCATTGTGGAGGAAGGCATTTTGGGAAACCTTGTCTTAAACTATCAGGAGCATGTTTTAATTGTGGTCAGTAGGATCATTGGGCCAAGGATTTCCCCTCACCAAGGAAGCTGGAGGAAAAGAGGCCTGCCATCCCAGTTAAAGCATTTGCAGCTACCATAACTAATGCAACACCAAATTTGGCTGAAAGTACCCTATTTATTTGTAAAATTTCAATTATGTTATATTTAGCACCCATGCTAACTTTTATTTTTCCCAACACTTTGCATTTTGAGGTATGAGGTATTGATAAGAAGGGATAATCAAAGTATCACAATAGGTCTGTACAGATTTGTAAGATCTTAGGCTCTGATTCGAAGACCTGAGTAAATGACATTTGAGACTTAAGAACCTGGCCTTTCATTAAATCCCAATCTAAAAATTTTAGAGAAATGAATCGAGTACTAAGGATTAGAATAATTTCCAGAAAACAATCTCAGGATACAAAGGAGAAAAATACCATTAATTGATTGAATATTAAGGTCCTTTGAATTTCAAGGACAAAATTCCTATAAGTGGGAGAGATTGTAACATCCGATTTTTAAATAAAGTAATTAACATTGTATAATCAAGATTGAGTTTAATAAATTAATGGGGAAAGTATTAAGAAGTCATAATGGTAAAGAAATTATCAACTAAGTATAAGAATAATGGACCGACTAGGAAGGTCGGCCAGCTTTGTGTATAGTTGATCGTCTAAGATAGTTGTCTGGCTTTGTGCATAGTTGACCGCCCAGGAGAGTTTGACCGGAATAAGGGAACGATTACCGGCTGGAATGATAATTCTTCCAGAGACGTTTTCCAGATAGGATTGAACGAGATTATTGAGATGTTTTTCGGAGTAGAAATTGACCGGAGTAAACTAAAAAAATGGATGACCAGAGTAAACTGAATTAAATGAATGACAAGAGTAAACTGAACAAAGTGGATGACTAGAGTTGAAATCGACAGGTGTAAATTGAATAAAATGGATAATCATAGTATAAATTGACCGGAGTAGAAATTAACCAGAGTAAACCGAACAAATTGGATGACCGGCGTAGAAATCGATCGGAGTAAACTTAACAGAATATCAGAGTAATAGAAAACTTAACTTGCACTTAGTCAGCAAAGAAATGACGACTGGAGTAGATTCAGAAGATGATGTCATGAGTAAATTGATAAAAGAGGATCGGCCTATTAGGCAAAGCCGGAGTGGTCCAGTCAGAATAAGTGAATTACTCCCACCTTCTTGAATTCTTTAGAATTCTCAAGAAGACGAAATAAGAGAAAAATACTTGATGTAGGTAACCTACTCCTTCCTAATCCGCTGACCTTCTAGAAGGAAAATAGAGTAAGTCAAAAATGAAGTACGAAGTAGATAACTTGCCCCCACCCACTACTACCAACCCTAACATCTATAAATACTAAACTTAAGAGGCAGGGTAGGACTTGGGCCATTTGTGAGTAAAGTATGAGAAAAAGAAGAACTTTAGGCCGGATCCAAGGGAGTTCATAGATCAGATTCTTAGCAAGTGTACCCTACGATTTTAAGCATTAATGTTTCCATGTTCTACTAAATAAGTTTATCTGAGAATTGTGTTATGTTAATTGCTTTCTATATATCTAAGTTTTGCTAGCAAATATCGAATGCATATTCATTTACATCATTGATGACATTCATGATCTAAAGCATGCTCTCTTAAGAACTTCGGGTATTTGCATGTTGCAAGAAGTCCGGTATTTGCATATTTTAAGAAGTCTGGTTGTTTACTTAGTTGCTTGCTGTTCGGTTATTTGGTTATTTGCTTGAAGTCATGTTATTTGTATATCTGCATGAAGTTCGGATATTTACATATTTTAAGATGTTCGGTTATTCACTTAATTGCAGAAAGTACGGTAATTTATTTATTTGCATGCAATCTTGTTATTTGCATATCGGTATGAAGGTCGGATATTTGCATATCTAAAGAAGTCAAGTCATGAGCATGTTTAAAGAAGTCCAGCTAATTGCTTGTAAAAGATGTCCCGTTATTTGTATTACTAAGTAACTTCGACTATTTGAACTTCGGTTTAATGCTTGGATAAGAACTTTGGATTTTTGCAAAAGCTTGATTTATGGGATTAGATGTTGAACGGCCGAGAACTGCAGGCCTTAAATGTAGAGGTTTTACTGGTCAGGAGCTACGGATTTTAAATGTAGTAGTTGTGTTTGTCAAGACTACAAACCTTAAATGCTGCGTTTGTGGGGATATGATATGAGATATGACGATCGAGAGCTGTAGGCATTAAATGTAGTTGTTTTATTGGTTGACATTACGGGCCTTAAATGTAATTATTGAGGAGATATGATATGAGATATTATGGCTGAGAGTGCCAGGCCTTAAATGTAGCGGTCTTTTTGGTCAGGAGTTACGGGCCTTAAATGTAGTGAATTTTTGGCATTGAGTTTTGAATCAATCTTTGGTCATGAATCTGCATATGCTTTGGAAACCATTTCGTACGAAAATGATTTTTGCTTATGCATTATCTTTTATGGAAATAACTTCGGCCCATGTTTATGTTTTGTATCCACTTTGTTCTCATTTTGATTTCTGTTTGAAGTCATGTATTTTGGGATATAGGTACCTTGGTAAGCTTTGTAGTTTACTCCTCTTCTGTTTTCCAGACAATGATGAGTTTATGCTGAACGAGAAAGAATACGACCAGATGGTCTAGCTAGGGAGGAAAAGTTTGTCCGAATGCATGTAACAGTTAAAGACTAACCTTGATGAGTTTTGGGACAAATTGGAATCTTTTGTAAAATAATTTTGTTATGGAAATATAAAGCACATTTAGAAGCTTCCACTAATGATTTATAGTTTGAGAAATTTTGGTTCCTAATGGCATCTCAACTCGTTTGTTTTCTTCAGTTTCATGCGACCAACCTAAAATTCCCAGATGGTCAAGATGTTGACCGACCCAATTCGACCGACCCACTTAATCAGGCCGACTCAGGAGCTCTGACCTTATGCAATCCTATGCACGCCATCCAAAATTAAAAGAAAATTGTAAGGTTTAGAAATCAAAAAGGCTTAAAATCGAAATAAAATATTCTACTTAAAACTAGAGTATTTTGATTTCAACTTAAAACAAGAGTGTTTTGAAAAGGATGAAATCCAGAGTAAAGTGTACGGATAAAATTCGGAGTAATTATCACAATTTACAATTCGGAGTGTTTCAGCATAAGGGCTGGAGTGGCCTTGTGTCTCTCGAAGCCGAAATGGCTTTATGCCGCTTGAAGGCCGGACCACTTCATGGAAGTGCAAGAGGCCGGAGTGAATAATAAAAGTTGATCGGATTTAAAGGTGTTGATCAGATTTGAAAGTGTTGACCGGATTTAAAGGTGTTGATCGGATTTGAAAGTGTTGACCGGATTTGAAAGTGTTGACCAGATTTTGAAGATGTTGACCGAATTTAAAGGTGTTGACCGGATTTGAAAGTGTTGACCGGATTTGAAGATGTTGACCGGATTTAAAGGTGTTGACTAGCTTTAAGTGAGAAAGTTGATCGGACGAAGTCTATATTAAATTGGCTACTGAATTCAAGACAAAATAAAGACAACTTGGGGCGGTTAAAATCCAACTAGATCCCAACTAAATCGAGTAAGTGAACTACCCCGTCACCTACCGTCTGAAAAGAAGTACCCAGTAAGTGACTTACCCTACTTACTTCTACCTACTCAGTAAAGGGAAGTACCGAGTAGGTAACTTTCCCCCACCTACTCTACCTAACCCCTCCTCTATATATACCCAGTTTCAATCAAGGAAGCTAGCACGAGCAAAAGAACGGTAAGGAGTAGAGAAGGAGAGAAAGCTTCCAGTCTGTAAGGGTGGGCGAACGACAGTCAGGCAAGTGTACACCCTCCCTGTTTTTAAGTTCATGCAAGTGTACACCCTATTTTTAAAGCTCATGTTTGAAATACAAGTATATCTGACTTTGATGAAATTATATTAAAGTATGTATGATATTGTTCTGATCATCTAAATTAATGAAGAATTTTTGTTAATGCCATGTTTAAAGGAAGCTCTATTTTGCATTCTCATAAAGACCATCGATCGACCTTACTTGTATTAAGCTGTGAAACCGGCATTTATATGGCACTTTTGAAACCGAAATTTTCCCATTAAAGTTAAACCGCATTTTGAAACCGACAATTTGCCTATGAAAGTTGAACCACATTTTGAAACCGGAAATTTACCAATAAAAGTTGAACCGCATTTTGAAACCGGAAATTTGCCCATGAAAGTTGAACCGCATTTTGAAATCGAAAATTTGCCCATAAAAGTTGAACCGCATTTTGAAACCAAAAATTGCCCATGAAAGTTAAACTAGCCTTAGAGCATTTTGAAACTGAAAAGTTGCCCATGAAAGTTGAACCATATTTTGAAACCGAAAATTTGCCCATGAAAGTTAAACCGGCCTTAGAGCATTTTGAAACCGAAAATTTGCCCATAAAAGTTGAACTGTATTTTGAAACCGGAAATTTGCCCATGAAAGTTGAACCGGCCTTAGAACATTTTGAAATCGACATTTGTACTGTGATTTCGAAACCGACACTTGTATTGTAAATTGAAACCGACTTTGTAATGAAATGTATAAGTTCTATGATTTAAAACTGGCTTAAAGTATAGGATTTTTTAACTAAGTTCTGTGATATGAATCCGGCTTAAAGTATATGATTTTTGAATCGACCTTAAGATATCTGTACACAATCTCTGAAAGGGTTAATAGCGATGTTTCCAACTGATACTGAAAATGGCTTTCAGTAAACGATAAAAAAAAAATATTTCTATTTCTATTATTGTGGACCCAGGACTGATATGCAGTCAGGTTAGGTTCTCCTGCATGCCTTAGAACGTTATGGTAGTAATCGAGAATAACTCTGTCCATGGAGTTATATGTGGTCCGCCCCTCCTCAGGGCGTTATAATAGGACGGTGGCTTCTGTTCTGTTCTGGCCGGCACCCCCTTGGATTAGGGAAGGATCTCGTGAGGTGGGATCTTCTATTCTGTTTATTGCTGTTGATTGTGGGGAGATGTACACAATCTATCCTCGATTATTCGCCCCCTCCGCTAGTAGGGTCAACTGGTAGGGTCCTTTACTGATAAAGATGAGATTTCCGTAAAATATGGAGGTAAGACTGACTCCTGCTTTCTGAAACATGAGTACAATGATTTCTGATTTCCGAAGTTTGATCATTTCTATTTTACGTCTGTATCGACAGTATCTGTTTTATTGAATTCTGTTCTGCATATATGTTTTACTGCATACCTGCATGTACCTTGTTGGGTCTCGGCTCACTATTTTACTATTTTCCTCCAAAGAAGACTGTAAAGTTGTGCCTAACGAGAAAGACTAGAGCTCAATATAAAGGATTCCTAAAGATTTAAAGTACTTTTGGAGTTATCACAGAGGAAGCAGTTTTGATAGAATATATATACCAAATTGTAATTAGACCATTACACCTACGTATGCATGAATGAGTTTTTGGGTATGAATATGAATGCTTTGGCAGATTTTTAGATCAGCTTTCGCTGCATATTTTTATAGATATCTTATATGGGTCCTAGATGGTATCTGTGATCCTGTATTTACGTGTTATAATTGTTGTATGCATGTTCTAAGTTACAGTATAGGCTGTTTATTTCTGTCCGGAATTATTTGTGAAAAAAAATATCTGTTTCATCACAATAGGAGGAGGTGGCCAAGGTGGATTGCAAGGAAAAAAAATTCGACCACGGAGAAAGAGCTGAAGGAGAGTGGGACTACTCCAGGTTCAATGGAGTGAAAAAAGATACCATTCAGACTTACGGAGGCCGATGTCAGGACCCCAATTGTGGGAAAGCTACCAAAATGTAGGCAATGACGGTCTCCATGAAACAGTGAAGGTTTCCCTTACAAGGTCTTGAGAAAAAGTTTGTTGGATTTGATCACTCTCTTGTGGGTATCTCAACAAATGGACACGTCATTGGAGAATCACACAGGATTTGTGTGATATTTGGAGTGCTGCATATTGGCTGTAGCAAATTACCAGAATGACGATTTGCCAAGGTGGGCAAATCTCAGAGTGAAAATCTGGAGTAGATTTTCAGAGTGCAAATGCTGAAATGACATTTACCGAAATGAAAATCCAAAGTGGATTTTTGGAGTGAAAGCCGGAGTGGATTTTCGGAGTGGCATTTTCCAGAATAAAAAATGCTGGTATGTGTTTTCTGGAATGGAAAATACCGGTATGCATTTTTTGGAATAGAATGGCAAGAATGGCAGGTATGGGATTGATTGATATGCAATTATCGATATGAAATGGCTAGTATGGAATTACTACTATGGAAATTTCGGAATGAGTTTCTAGAATGAACATTCTAGAATTTCGGGGCTTTTCGAAATGGAATTAATCGGAATGGAATTCCAGGAGAGGAATTTTCAGAATGGATGAAAAGCCGGACGGTCAGAAAGCTGGGTTGACCTAAGAGACTAGTAACGACCGAGGATATTAGGTGATGGCTGAGGATAGCTTGCATGGAAAGTTGGCAACTTACTTTGAAAAGCAGTTGACTTTTCTGAGTTGATGAATTTTATAAAGCAGGTAGATGACCTATAGGACATACGCTGTCTGTACAAAGCAGGTTGATCTGTATGGAATGCATCTGTACAGAGCAGGTTGACATGCAAAGCATGTGCGGTATGAAGAAGCACAGGAATTGATGAAGTCGCAGAAAAGACTGGTGTGACAAATCAGCTACAAAATCAACTAGGTGATCAAGTTGGACTTAAGGTCAAATGCTTTATAAAGAGTATACCAAGTGCTTCAGAAGAGATAGAGAGCGGTAGGATAGTAACGGTAGAACACATAAGGAGAGTGGAATGGAGCTCTCGTTGTTCACCGTTTGCCACCACACTTGTAAAATCAGAGAGTAGAGTGCACCACCAGTGAGAGGAAGGAGAAAAGGAAAATAGAGAGATAAGAGAGTAAGAGAGTTTCCTAACTCTAGAGATTACTTTTTCTTATTCTATCTCAAGTGTGTAGCACGTATTCTGTCTCAGGGGTTCTTGGAACCGATTTTATATTGTGGAAGATTGTTCGGAGTTTGTCTAGTGATTTTTTCCTTGATTGTTAAGAGTTTTCATATTAAAAATATTGTGCATTCTTTTGTTCCTTATGCTTACTAAATTGGTAACCGACCGACTGACGGGGGCTTTGGGTTTTCACTATGTTTGTGCATGCCATTTTGTCTAATTCAAATTTGTCCGACTGGCCAGGTGCCCTCAAAGCCAACAAAATATGGTACTCAACCCAATCTTCAAACATTAATCTAGCAGTAAGATGTTTAAATATCAAAGTTTTCTTAAATTCTTATATTCATTTCTTTGATTGAGTCATTCTTGATATATGAGCATCTAAAAATGTTTAGATAAATTGTTGCTCATATTACATAGATAAGTATAGGAGATCATACGATGACACTACAATTTTAAAAAATATAAAATTTAAGGAACTTTAGTATAGCCTATTAGTTTTAGTACTAATTCCACATTCAAATATTTGAAGCCTTTGATTTACAGTGAGGTGCTCATAACAATCATATTGAGATTCAAAAGATATTGGCAATGAATATTGGATCGTGACATAGTTATGCCATGCGGATTAAGATTCTTCAGATAATTATCGGCCTTCATCGGGGGAGCAAGAAGTCTCTTGAGAGTCGGGATTATTACATGTGTGATCTTGGATGTCAAATGACCTCGTGTTGCTTACTCAACCGATAGAAGCATAAAAAATTTAGCCATTTGTTATAGTGGTGAATAAGGTCTAAAAAGTCTTCTTCGATCTTCTTGTAATGTTATGAGACCTTAGTTATGTTAGAATTCGGTAGATCCTATTTTCTTGTTATCCAATAGTAAATTATTGAATCTTTTTTCTTGTTGTTATCCTTTCAATATATTATTTGAATTAACAATTTTGTTGATATATTTATTTTATTAATTTTGTATGGCTTGCTGGACATTCAACTTATTTCTCGATATTTTGTTCATTTTTGCCAAATTAGTTGCAGGGATTTTAGAGACTTATTTGTAGAGCAAAGTAGCCTATCAGTGTTCTAATGAGATGTTTCTAGATAGAAATAGTAAGATTTTATTTGTCTTGTATTTTTATTAGTAGGGTTGCATAACATGTTATAGTGTTGAACTAGTTTTGTATTAAATATTGATATTATCCTGGTTGATGTTGGGTGTTTTTTTTTTTTTAATAAAAGGTGATGTTGAATGATTTTATTGCTTGAAGTTTATATGTTGTATTTATATTTTTCAGGTTATAATCCATACGACATAGTGTTATTTTCTCGGAAAATAAGACTAGGCCTTGACAATAATGTATCAAATAAATAGGATTCTTTGGAAGTACCTTGAGGATTTAGGAGACTATAATATTTGAAGAATATTAGGGATCAACTAAATATTAGAGATTAGACTTTAGTAGAGATCTTAAGCCTATGACTGTTGCTATGTTTAGAACTAGAATTTCACTCTATTGTTCTAAGCTTTGCTGTATAATAGGTGATTATGTCATGCCGAGAGAGCATTAATGTTGGAGGTTCTCTACCAAGAACTAGAGGTTTTGGATATGCTAATCTTGCGAGGATTCAGAAAATTTTGCCGTTACAACTTAGGATGGGCTGCAATGACTAGGGGTTGTAACTTGCTCAATGAATTTATGGAGCAGTGTGTTTTAGAGTTTTGGGGAGAGCCTGGTCCTTCAAAGGTTGAGGCTTGGATAGCTCGACTAAAATAGTTTTTTTAATGCTATTGCTTCACCTTCAAAAGACAAGATTCACCTCAGTAGTACAAGATTGGTAGAGGGAAAATCAATGGTGGAAAACTAAGGAGAGGAAGGTGGGAGCCATGACTATGAAATTATTATTGTGGAAGGATTTCGTGTAGCCGTTCAATGATAAGTATTTTTGTGACGTACTGATTTTCAAAATATGGTAATTAGAGAGTAATTAAAGTGTTAACCATCAAAATTAGGCTTAATTGCAAGAAAAACTAAAAGCGGAAGCAAAAGAGGAGTCAAGCCGGCACTTGATGGGCGCCCGAGGCGCGGCTCAAGCGTGGCCATGGCAAAACCATCGTGCTCTAGCGTGGTCAGGGTATTAATACCCATCCGCATTTTATTTTGGGTATTTCTGGAGAATTCAAGAGAGAGGGAGAATGATGGGGAGGAGAGAGGAAAGAAGAGATCGAGGTCGAGGAGTCCGAATTCGTCCAAGAGCTAGTTGGAGAAAACGTAGAATGCGTTGAGGCAAGTGTTCTCATACTCACTTTTCGCTCTTTCTCAATTTTTACTCATTCCTTATCGGGTATTTTTGTCACAATACCTGTCTAAATTATGAAAAATATGTACCCCATGATATCTGCTCAAGGAATATGTGGTTTATTGTCCAAATCGTGCTCCGATTTGTTCGTTTGGGTGCCTCCAAACCCTAACCCACGTCCAATTTGGTATACCAATTTTTCCCTCCGTATTTGGTTAAATTGACCTCAAAATGTAAATCACCATGTCTCAAATATGTATATGTATCGACAGGATGCCCAATCTCACACGAAATGACCCGTTTGTGGCATCCGGGACCTCTAAATGCCCCCTGACACTGTTCACCGGAGGTGAACAAATAAATTTGCAAGCTTCCACCTCTGTATGATGTTAAATTGCCCTAAAAAATTTGAATCACATATCCCAATTATGTATATATATCGATCGGACGTCCGATTTCACAAGAATCGACCGGTTTGCTACGTCCGAAAGCTTTAAACGACCTCTGTTACTATTCATACGAAATAAATGGACAATTTGCATATTTTACCCTCATTCAGTTGTTATGAAAGTTTTGACTAATGTGCATTTGAAATTGTAAGATTCGAAAATGTATTTGTAATCATAACTGAAGTAAAAATGGTCCGGAGCTCCAGTATCTGGCAATAATTCATCGATGGTAAGAAGTTTCTCTCTTTTGCATGAATTATGATTCTCTTGTATGCAAATCTAATTGTTAAGAGATTTAAATTCAAAGGAATGAAAGAATCGTGCAAGGAATTGGTGGAAATCAACAATATATGAAATGATTAAACGTATCTCCCGGTGGAGATGTATGGATGAAACGATCTCCTTGATGGAGATATAGAGTATGAGATGATCTCCCGGATGGAGATTATTTAAATAGAGAAATGGTGCATCCTCCCTCAAAAGATTAAAGAATCCTGAAACTAGGACCGTGGACTTATATTCATTGGGTAGTATTTTCTAACTTGCCATGTCCCTCACGGTGGAAACCCCAAGAATACTTTGGCCACATATTCTGGCCGCTTATGTAAATGGGTGATATCCCTGGCACGCTTTAGGATACTACTATGAAAGGACAAGGACTGCCCTGGTGCCCCGGAAAAATGGGGCTTTATCATTATCATTATCAGCCCGTTTACAAGCATTGATATGTAGATGACCCCCTAGTTGGGTATAAGAATAAGCTCTAATGACTTTAGATCATGTGGGGTAATATGATCTTTTTCTCGTCCTCTCACATCGTTAGTCAATACGACGTACTGGCACTAATCTGCAAAGATTATTGGAAATAATAAAGATGTATAAGAATATAGCTAATGTTATTGTGTTCCCAAATGTTCGTTTCCTCTTACGTTTCCTTTTAAGTTCGTAAATGCATATTGCCCCCGTCCCGTTATCATTTTTCATTGTTATTTATCATGGGAAGTGATGTATGTTTACACTTCTTAAGCTGTACGCTCACCATTGCTATTTTCTTCCTCTAGATAAGAGCGCACCAAAGCCCGACGAGCCTGAGTAAGATGTAGGGGCGAAATAGGGGACCTGACTTCAAGAGCAGAGCTTGAGGACTTAATTTGATTATGTATGAAACAGGAATTTGTATTTTATTTTGAGAATCTTAAACATATATTATGTATGCATGTACATGTGGATGAGGATGGATAGTTTGGTTTATTGTGTATTATGATTGTCATGCTTCCGCAGGTTACTTATTGTGGTAATCTTTGGGTTAATTTTAATTGGCAACCTTTATGAGCCGGCGTCGTACTTGAGTTATGACATCGGTGCCACTTGTAGAGTTCTGTGGCTATGTGATCCTGTGGTTCTGTGTAGTTGCGTATATGGAAAATTGTGCAGGATTATTTACAGGTGTTTTTATATTTTGGCAAATATCCGATTTACAAATGGAACTCTACCCAATTTTTTATAGATATTTATATTATTATTTAGAGGCACTAGGAGTCATGTGTTTATTAATGGAGGTTATTTACGAAAAATAACCCAGTCCGTCACAGTTGGTATCAAAGAAATGTATACCATCGAAATGATTTGGATCTTATGCGAAAGTCTAGGTTAGAGTAAGATATGTTGAATAAAATAGTCGAAGGCATAGGGTGACTAAGATTTAGTCGGAATTAGTAAATAGGAGTGGTTGCTAGGTTGCAGTACCCTAAGTTAGTGCTTTAACTGAGATAAATTGATTAACTTAGGCTAGAACTAAGTTAAAAGTTAATGGATAAGTGGGGATGTATAATTTTCAATATCCTAGTTTGTGTCTAAGTGATGAGCTATTCTCTGTTGTCTTACCCCAGGAAGGATATCTGTGGTCGATTGTGCAGCTTAGGCTAAGGTTGAGATATGGAAGTGCTTAACCACGTGATAGCAATACTGAATATCTAAATCTAATGAATGATTTAGTAGACTTGAAGATCTTAGAAGGTCTTACCCAAAGGTGAACCAGAAGATGGGATGTGGAAAGAGAATACCTTAAGGATTAACTTGGATTGAACTTGGTCTGAGGATTAGAATTAGGAATGCTTAGATAGAATGATAAATAAGATGGATAGGGTGAAATTGTAGGCTCGAGGTTCGGATGACTTGGATTCGATTCTTGTATTTGTGAATTCGAGGATGGCGAATAGTGATCGATATAATAACGATCAAGTGTTTAAATTTTAAGTGACTCGGATTCTGAGGAGGTTGAGGCACGGGCCATAAGTATTGAAATGGTGTAAATAGTAGCCCAAAGTTCGTGAAGATAAGAGGTATTGTAGGACATCTACATGGGTGTTCTTTAATTGATAGGTATTCTTCCCGACAAGTTAAGAAGTACGTTTCTGATAGTAGTCAATTCGATTGTAAGATTGAGGAATGTCCTCATCCATGGTCGGATGATGAAGAGGTCCAATGTTTTGAATCATGATTTTAAGGTATTAATACAAGGTTGTCGTGATAAAAGGTAAGGCTCTTGGGTTTGATATTGTAGCCTAGTGTCATTTTGGGAATTTCGAGCCTATGTTTTCATTGTGTTTTCAAGTTATGTATAATTGGAGGATCTAGGCTTTACAATAGCAACATAAAGATCTACGACATTTTGGGTCCATAGATATGATTGGTTAGGTTAATTTGAATCATTTTGTGGTGCCAATCTTGATGTGACATTAATGACAATTTGGTCAGTAAGTCATTGAGTTGATATAATTAGGTTGATAAGTACATTATGTCTTACAATCGAATGGTGCAATTGTGGGTATGAACTTGAGTTAGTCAAGGTATCAATAAATTATTATTGCTTTACCAATTGGCCATGTTATGGGGGTCCATACTAGGTTTGACTAATAATAAGACCACACCTAGAAGTCATCTCGTGGTCACTAAGAGGCTTTGGTTGCATAAACATTTGATGATACTTCTTAAAGAAAAAGATTAGGTTGGTTGATCTTGGATCGGTAGATTGAGACTATCGATATCAACATTGATCTTTAAGGACCTCATAATTGAATCATTTGATATTTTAGAAGGGTTTAATGATTTTAAAATCGAACTGTGACCACAACATTGTAGATTGTGGATAATTGATAACTGTGTCTGTGGCAGCCATCAAGATAAGATGGGGCTGTTGCAAGATTCGATGATGCTGTTTCAGTTTGTGGATTCGTTGGCATGCTTATGAATTGTAAGGCCTGGATCTTTCTGCCATAATCAGGCTAGTATTGTGGTGGCCTCATCGATGAACTCAAGAACTTACAGGAAGAGTAATATCTGTTTGTAGACAGTACCATGGAAGAAGAAGGCTGTTAGTTGTGTGTTTGGTTGAGGTCAGAGTGTGGGTTTTTGTAAGGGAAGATATCGTATCGAGTATGCGGCTTCTTCAGTAGCTCAAATGTGGTCCTATAGGGATTTAAACGATAGTTAACCTAAGGAATACTCAGTAATGCTGCATGAGGGCACAATTTCCTTGGGTTTAGTTGTTTTTGGTAAAACACTTGCTAGATGTCCCTTGAGGTTCTACAATGCTCGTAGAGTCTGGGCTTAGAAAGGATCAGCATCTATCAGAAATAGGGTATTTGGGGAATAACCTTCTAGATTTGAATGATAATTGTTAATTGCCGCATTTGGGTTGATCCCTAATGGACCAATTGTACTGTAGTAACGCATGTTGCTTTGAGGAAAAAATTTAGAATTATGCCTTTCCTGCATCATTTGTAGGCGATTACTCATTTTATAAGTGGAGGAGAAACCCATAATTTGGAATTACTCTAACCTTGATTTGAAGATAGCAGTTGGGGGCCATTGCTTCGAGGATTTATAGGTCTGCTTATGGGTGTAGCTACCATTTAGCTAATCCTTGAGGCCTGAATAGTCATGTCATGCAGAGAATGCGAGATTGCACTGCTGTGAATGGGTAACTTATTTAAAGTGTGATAAGTCCTTGTAATCTTGTTTTCGAATTGTTAGACTGATATGGATTTTGGGGATCGGAACAATTCTACATTAGCTATCGTGGACTTTTCATTTATCTCAAAATTGGATAGTGCATGTGGGTTATATATGTTGACTCATTGGTATGCTCACGAGATAATAGGTTTGTTGTGTAGTTAGGTTCCAATGACCTAGGTGGTGATTTGAGGTTGTGCCGAATTTTTGGGTAATTATTACAATTATAGTATCTAATTTAGCTATAATTTGATAATGGTGGGATTTGTATTTATGGCGTAGGTCTTTTGGAATTTGTTCTAATTATGGCTGCTGTGGGATACAAGTGTTTTGTATGGAATGAATATACTAGGAAAATATTGGTTTGATGACATACCAATGAAATAATGACTATACGAAATATTTTAACCTTGAGGTTTGATTGCAATATGATGTTTATAATGAAATCTTAGTCAAGCCAGATAAAGAAATTTGGATATTAAGTTAAATTAGATATGCTAAGAAATTACAATTGGATGATTTCTAGTTAGATAAATAATCAGAGTAGTGTAGCAAAAATGAGGTGAACCCATATATGATAAAGTTTGGGTTTTCCCTCGAACTGGGTAGTTTAGCATGAGATCTCCCATATATCAGTAGGTGTGGAAGTGTATATGTGATCGTATTGGGTTGTAGTTAGGAGATTAGAAACTTTACTCCTAAGGAGATTTCAATTTAGGTTTTGATAGAACGAATCAAGTAATAAGGGCCAGAACAATTCAAATGTTTGAGGTTTTCTAAAATAATTGTTTAACTAAGGAGATGATTTGGGAATGCTAGAAAGATTACCTTTGATTATGAAAATTTGAGGTTCGTTAAATTTCAAGGACAAAATTTCTTTAAGTGGGGGAAAATTGTGACGTATCGATTTTCAAAATATGATAATTAGAAAGTAATTAAAGTGTTAACCATCAAATTTTGGCTTAATTGCAAGAAAAACTGAAAGTAGAAGCAAAAGAGAAGGAATGAGGCCATGGCAGAACCACTGCGCTCGAGCGTGGAGCTGGGCACGGCAGTGGCAGAATGCCACTGCCCGAGCACCACCCGACTAGCACTCGAGCGTAAGTCAGAGTATAAATACCCGTTAGCATTTTATTTCGGGCATTTTTGGAGAATTCATGATAGAGGGAGAACGACAGGGAGGAGAGAGGCAGGAAGAGATTGAGGCCAAGGAGTCCGAATTCGTCTGAGAGCCAATTGGAGAAAACATAGGGCGCGTCGAGGAAAGTGTTCTTATACTCACTTTTCGCTCTCTCTCAATTTTTACTCATTTTTCATTGGATATTTTCGTCACGATACCCGCCTAAATTATGAAAAATATGTACCCTATGATATATGCTCAAGAAATATGTAGTTTATTGTCCGAATCATGCTCTGATTCGTTCGTTTGGGTGCCTCCAAACCGTAACACCACGTCCAACTCGGGATACCCATTTTCCCTCAGTATTTGGTTAAATTGACCTCAAAATATGAATCTCCATATCCCAAATATGTATACGCATCAACCGGATGTCTGATCTCACAAGGATCGACCCGTTCGCGGCGTCTGAGACCTCTAAATGCCCTTGACACTATTCACCCGAGGTGAACAAATAAATTTGCATGCTTCCACCTCCGTAGTATGTTAAATTCGCCTCAAAATATGAATCATCCCATCCCAATTATGTATATATATTGATCGGACATCTGATTTCACAAGAATCGACTCGTTCGCAGCTTTCGAAAGCATTAAACAACCCTTGTTACTGTTCATACAAAATAAATGGACAATTTGCATATTTTACCCTCATTCAATTCTTATGAAAGTTATGACTAATGTGCCTTTAAATTTGTAACATTTGGAAATCTGTTTGTAATTGTAGTTGAAGGAAAAATGGTCCGAAGCTCCAGTATTTGGCAATGATTCGTCTGTGGTAAGAAGTTTCTCTCTTTTCCATGAATTATGATTCTCTTGTATGAAAATCTAATAGTTAAGAGATTTAAAGTCAAAGGAATGAAAGAATCATACAAGGAATTGGGGGAAATCCATAATATATGAAATAATTAAATAGATCTCCCATATGGAGATATATGGATGAAACGATCTCCTAGATGGATATACAGAGTATGAGATGATCTCCCAGATAGAGATAATGTGAATGGAAAAATGGTGGATCCTCCCTCAAAAAATTAAAGAATCCTAAAACTAGGACTATGGACTTATGTTCACTAGGTAGTATTCTCTAGCTTGTCATGTCCCTCACGGTGGAAACCCTAAGAACACTTTGGCCACATATTCTGGCCGCTTATGTAAGTGGGTGATGTCCCTGGCATGCTTTAAGATACTATTGTGGAAGGACGATTATGCCCTGGTACCCCCAGGGAAACGGGGCATTATCGTTATCATTATTGACCCATCTACAGGTATTGATATGTAGATGACCCCCGGTTGGGTCTAAGAATAAGCCCTCACGACTTTAGATCATGTGGGGTAATATGATCATTTTCTCATCCTCTCGCATCATTAGTCAGTATGACCTACTGGCCCTAATCCACAAAGATTAATGGAAATAATAAAGATGTATAATAATATGTCTAATGTTATTGTGTTCCCAAATATTCATTTCCTCTTACGTTTCCTTTTAAATTCGTAAACGCATATTGCCCCCGTCCCGTTATCGTTTTTCGTTGTTATTTATCATGGGAAGTGATGTATGTTTACACTTGTTGAGCTGTACGCTCACCCTTGTTGTTTTCTCCCACCAGATAAGAGCGCATCGAAGTTGATGAGTCTGAGTAAGATGTATGAAACAGGAATTTGTATTTTATTTTGAGAATCTTAAACATATATTATGTTATGTATGTACATGTGGATGAGGATGGATAGTTTGGTTTCTTGTGTATTATGATTGTCATGCTTCCGCAGGTTACTTATTGTGGTAATCTTTAGGTTATTTTTTGTTGGCAACCTTTATGAGCCGGCGTCGTACCTGAGTTATGATGTTGGTGCCACTTGTGGAGTTCTGTGGTTTTGTGATCCCGTGGTTTTTTGTAGTTGTGTATATGGGAAATTATGTAGGGTTGATTATAGGTATTTGTATTTTAGCAAATGTCCGATTTACAAATGGAACTCTACCCAATTTTTTTACAGATATTTATATTATTATTTATGGGCACTAGGAGTTATATGTTTATTGACGGATGTTATTTAAGAAAAATAATCCGATCCGTCACAATTTTCTACTTAGTACTCATGTTAGTACGGAGAAAGAATTTCTTTGTCTGACTAAAGATGACCATTCTATGGCTTAATACTAGGCCAAGTTTAGTGAACTATCACATCATTTCTCACTATCTTGTAACAGAGAAGGGTCGCAAAACTAGGGAATTTCAACAAGTCTTGAATGAAGATATTAGAAGGCAGATGGTGCTTTTTGGCCTATAGGAGTATAGGATCCTCGTGAAGCATGCTCTCTTAATCCAGTAGGATCATGGTATTAAATCCCTATCCACTATGATGGTAGGATCCAGCAGAACATCAAAGCAATCAATCAAGAACAGTAAAAAGAGGAAGTTTAGTAAGGGAGGAGGCTAGTCTAATGGTCAAACACAAACAGGAAATTAGATAACCTCTGTAATGTACCAATTTTTAAATATCATAATTACGGGTAATTAAGTTAATATAATTAAGATAGGGCTTAATCCATATAGAATATTTGGTTTCAGAAGCGGTAGGAGCCCTCAGCAAGGGGCGCCCGAGGCAGCGAAGCAGCGCCTGCCGGGCGCTCAAGCTCTCGGGACAGGTGTTGATTTGCGAGAGGTAGTGCTTGCTCGGCACCAATCGACGCTTGAGTGCGAGCCTGAGTTATAAAAGCCCAACAACTCTTTTTTCGCGTCATTCACGTGGGAAAAGGGAGAGAGTGGAGAGAGAGATCACGAAGGAGAAGAGAGAGAAAGAGGAAATCAAGGCTTTCGGGTTCGAATCCAGTTTAGAGTTAGTTGCAAAAGTAATAGATCAGGTTGAAGCAAGTACACCCATACCCTTTTTGTTTTTCTTTTTAATTTTTGTTCAATCCCTGTCAGATATTATTGTCTCAATACCTGACCCATACACATATTTTATAAAACCCACGACTTGGGTACGGAAATTTTTCAATTTATTATCCGATTCATCGTTTTTGCATGATTTTGTGCATCCCAAAACCCTAACCCGCGCCCAGACCTTGTTTAACCAATTACTTTGAGTTTTATACATGAGATGGCTTTAGATAATAAAAACTCATATCTTGACTATGGTTATTTACCGATTGGGTGTCCGATTTTCAAAGTTTTGTCCGATTTTATACATACGAGACCATAAATCCACACCTGACATTGTTTACCCAAGAAATTAGGAGATTTTTGCATGATTCCACTTTATTTAATTTGCATTTAAATTACATATAATTATATATGCTCAATTGTATATTCTAAAAATATTATTGTGAACCGTTTGTGAAGGAATTATCGTCTGAAAGTTCTAAAGTTACGTTTGCCCCGATGTGGTATGGTTTTCCTAATTGTTACAAAGTATTATGTTAAATTATATATACGTTTAAAGTCACGTGAACATTTTTGCCCACAAGAAACGATTATCTGTACCTATATATAAGAATTATGCAAGATATGTAAGTATACGAAGGGAATGCCACAATTTGACATGTTTAAGATTCGTTCTCCTAGAGTGAGAACTTTGTGAAAGAAGTTTAGTGGACTTTTTTTCAAAGAATAAGAAATCGTAAAACCTGGACCACGGATTTAAATTTCAGATGGTATTATCCCTTGGTATACCATTGATATTATAGTGAAAACTCAAAGATTATCCAAGCCGTATATTATAACGGCCAATATTTATTGGCATGCCTTAGGTATTATTGTTGAAGAACAAGAACTGCCTCTGGGTCATGGAGGACATGGAAGCATATGTTATATTGCCCCGTATATCGGGTTAAAGGTATACCGCTCACCACGGGGTGTTAAATTGCGTGGTTATGTGTGAGAACCCGATCCCAAAATACGATGATTATGAAATAATTATGTAGATAAAAATTATGTTTGGGTTTAAGTATAGTGAAAATTTTGATACTGAAGTAAAATGAGGTGAAATGGGCCAAAATAGGAGGTGCACTCGATGGGTGCTCAAGCTATTTTACTAATATGATTGCCCAAGGCAAGACGGGAGTGAGGTAGAGCTACAAGGATGATGCTCGACGGGCCCTCGAGCGCCAACCAAGGTGCCAATTTGCGAGAATAGCGCTCGGTGGCTGCTTGATGGGTGCTCGAGCGTTGGTCATGAGGACAGCACGTGACCTCTTTCCTTCAGCATTTTAAATGGGAAAGTGAGGAGAGAGAGGGGCATTTTGCATGATGGCAGTGAAGAGGAAGGAGGAAGGAAAGGAAGAAGAAAGAAATGTGAAAATTTTACTGATCCAATTCGATCCGGATAAAAATAACGGTAGATCGAGCTCAAGCAAGTGTATTTCGGACATTATATACCATTTTTACAGTGTTTTGATATTTCTGAAATTGTATTTATGCTCTAAATTTGTGTTTTTCATGTTCTGCATAAATAAAGCCTATTTCTGTAAATTAATCGAACAGATTTTATGTTTATCTACATGTATGACAATATATGGCATCGATTTCATGAAAAATCATGTATTTGGTATCTGATTTATATCTGAAAGTTTTACGCAAAACCCTAGAAAGAAAATGAGAAATTTTGGTATCTAAATTCCATAATCTGTGATATGTAAAGACTTATTTGTAAAAATGTGTTGTTCATGCTATGATTTATAACTGAAAAATATATATAGAACTGCAGTGTTAAATTTCTGTGGACTTTCGAAGTAAAACTGAAAGGATATCCATATATTACCGACTAATTTTCTAAAGAACAATAGATTATAAGCCTTATGAAATTGTTAATTCGAACTCAGGACTGATATACAGTCATGTGAGGTTCTCCAACATACCTTAAGATATTATGGTAGTAATCAGGGATAACCCTATCCATGGTGTTATAGATGGTCTACCCTTCCTCGAGGGGCTTATTAAGGAGGGCAATATACTGATCCTGGAGGCTAATAATCCTCTGATCCTGGAGGCTAATAATCATCTGTCAGCTTTGAATTATGTGCCATAGAATACAATCAGTCCCTATACGTCACTGACACTTGCCCTGGATTGTGTAGAGTAAACACAGTCTATCCCCGATTACTCGCCCCATCGGCTAGTTAGGTCCATAGAATATTGAACTAGAATTTTTGAAGAAACACATAAGTTTTGGAACTGTTTTATGAAACCGTCGCATGTTTAAATAGAATTATACTTTACTCCCATTTCTACGAACTGCTTCTGTTCTTCTGATATGATATTAACGTGGTTTTCTATCCTAGCATGATTTATGATTTTTGAGACCTGTTTATATGGAATTATGCTTTTTCTCATGAATTATGTATATGTTTCTATTTTCATAATAATTCTATGTTCTTCTGCATCTATGTTCTGTTAATATTTTCATAATATCTATCTTAACACTTTCATACTTTATATGCAATTGTATTCTCCTTACTGCATTATATTCTACATGAGAGTATTATATTCTACACATTTTAGTATCTTGTTGGGTTTCGACTCACTATTTTATTTTCCCCCCTTCCAGATAAAGAGATAGAGATTAGACGATCACGCGTAGCTAGAGATTAGCAAGGAAGGTTCTGAAGCCTTAGTGAAACCTTGACGATTATCTTGAAGTATTTGAGAAATCTGATAGTTCTGCATGTGCATAAATTTTTATAAATGATTGTAGCATGTTTTGTAAACTGTTAAAACTGTATTTATATATTCGCAGATTATATATTGGACACGGTTGCTTCCACTATATATTTATTGGTTTTCTACAGGTCCTAGATGGTATCTCTCATATGAATTCTGATATGGTAGGTAGAATAGTTGATCTAAAGCCATGGTGGCATTTGAGATCCTATGAATGCGTGTTATAGAAAAATTATGATATTTTGGATAGTTGTGTGCTTGTACTGGTCCTACTTTTGTATCACGGTCATAATTTTGAGGTTTAGCTAATGGTATGCTCTGTACAGGATATTTAGTACAAGATATATTTTTTGTTTTCATCTAGTTTTATATAGAACTCTACCAAAATTTCTACAGAAGTTAAATAATTTAAATTTATAAATTCTATTCTGTATGTATCTGATGGAGGGTCTTATAAAGATTAGGATCCATTCTATCACAATTAGTATCAGAGAAAATGATATGCCTTAGAAATGATCTAAATCATATGCGGAAGCTTAGGAAATGATCCCGACTAACCGAATTGGTAGGGAAAGATATAGATTGATTAAGTTAGGTTAGAAAATCGTAAGTATTGTAGCTTATATAAGTTAGAATTGGCTTGAGTTAGGATGCAGTGATTTAGCTACTCGACATTAATTTTAGGCCTAGACTGATCAATTTAAGTTTGAGGATTCAGGTTAATTGTTCTAAACTAAGGCAAGATAAGGATAGATAAGATTTGATGGAATGTTTAAAGTTTGACCCTAAGAGCTTTCTTATGAATGCATTAATTTAATCTGTCCATCCGATCTAATTAATTGAAGGTAATTAATGTTACAATATTTTTATTATAGGATATTAGTATGGCAAATAGAAGAAAGAATGATGCTCGAGGTGGCAACGATACCCCAGAAGATCGAGAGACTAGGTATTTAAATTTGTTAAAAAGGTTGACGAATGCAATCGAAGTGATGGAGCAATGCCACATGTCCCTAGTAGCTTATGATAGATTTAGGAAAGAAAGAGACCCCGAATGTTTAGGTGAACCAGACCCAGTGAAAGCAGACATTTGGTTTAAGAGAATAAATAAAATATTTACAGTGATTCAATACTCTGATCAGGAAAAGGTTACATTTGCAGCCTACAAATTAGACGGAGAGGCGGACAACTAGTGGGCTATGAAGAAGTGAGCATTGGGAATACCTGAGAATGATATTACTTGGGATATGTTTGAAAAGGCTTTTATGGAAAAATATTTTCCTTCGAGCCTCCAAGATCATAAAGAATAGGAATTTATGCGGCTCAAGTAAGGAAACCGTACTATAGCCAAATACGATACAAAATTTACTGAACTATCTCGATATGCACCGTATATCGTAGGGGACGAAGGAAGGAAATCTAAAATGTTTCAACAAGGATTGAGAGCAAGAATTAGGAGGGAATTGGTGACCCAAAAGTTTCAGACTTGTACAGAGATATTGGATAGAGCACTAATGTGACGGAATGGATTATTCTCTATTGAATAACCTCCGTCAATGCCTAAACACACCCTAGAGCCCATAATTAACCTATGGACTCTACCTAAAATCCGGCAGAATTTCCTCTACAACTGGACGAAAACCAAAAATACAACCTGCTTAAAATATCCTGCAACAAGCACACATCTAAACAAAAGGCTTAACTCAAAGCCTACAACACGCCACACAGGATCACAATACTGCCATATCATCCATGGCTCCAATACAGTACACAATCTACAGTACTGGATCTAGAGAGATGCCATCTAATTAGACAAAACTCCAAACATAAATATACAGACGCGGAAGTATAACTAAATCATCATACATGCGGAAGCATAATAAAACCATAAAATATCAACAATGAGCCACGCTCAACCGCGGGCGGCTGTCCACAGTCCGATCCAACTCTAAGACCAAATCTTCTGATCACTCGCCGCCCAGCCAATCCCATCAA
>JAODPA010029851.1:0-12533 GCA_025585075.1 Nepenthes mirabilis
TATATAAACAAATATGTATTTGTCTATAATCGAGTAATGAAGCATGTTGAGAATGGGTTAGTAAAATGGATATATAATATGCGGAAATTGGTTGTATGCACAAGGACTCTGTTACATGACCGTGAATGTGGAGTTACTAGCGAATGTCAATTGATTATAATAATGATAATAAAATATTATGTTGGAATTAGTTAATTTATATGTTGGCCTTAGTTGTAGATATCACACCGGAATAGAATGGAAGAATAGTTAAGTGGTTGAGTTAAGCATATAAATCATATCTCGGTCTATGTTCATTCTTTGTTCGTTCCGTGATGAGATCCTTTGTGTTAGATTTGATGGAGTGAGTACGGTCTGTGTCAGCATCGATATCGGATTCTAGGGGATTACCGTTATTTATTGGTACTCTTATTATTTTTGGGTTATATGGGTCAGGTGTGACCTATCTTGCTTAGAGTCGTATTTACGATGTGTTGAAATTCGTCTTAGATATAGTAGATTGTTAGAGTAATGTTGAGACATTTATAGTTTATATTCGAGATTATTATTGTTATATAGCGTTTTTGATTATTATCATTTGTTGGGTTTTGGCTCACCCTTGTGTTTATTATGATAAAAGAGATCATTTGGCTCACAAAGCCAGCTACGTCCCAATCTGAACAGTTCACAGTACTATTCCCAAATCACGATCTTTTTGGGGATGACAATTTTCAACTCATTATATCTCTCGTAATGATAATCTCAATATTTACAATGTACGGCTTAGTTGCCAGACAATCTAAGCCGGCTACATCCCAATCTGAACAGTCCATAATACTATTTCCAAATCACGATCTTTTTGGGGATGACAATTTTCAACTCATTATATCTCTCGTAATGATAATCTCAATATTTACGATGTATGGCATCTCGTAAAGAGAGGAAAGAGATATAAATAAACAGTAAAAATTCTATATATTTATTTTTATGAGTAATTTTGGAAAATTTTGAAATAAAATAAAAATAAAACTTTAAAAGTTAAAAAAAAAAAACTAAGCCCCTGGTGCGGCACGGCTCCCCCGGAGCCCGGCTTCATATAACCTCTGTAGTCCTCGTTTGACGAGAAAAAGAAATACAGAGGTAGTGGAATGCTTTTGGCTCGCACATCGGCGCGATGGAGGCTCCCCATCAGAAACATATTGCTTTCATTTTTTCTGCCTTTCAACCGAAATTTGAGTTTTGTAATTTCAGGTTTTCGGTTTTGGAACAAATTTATTTTGGTTTCGTTTTAATGTTTTTAAGGTTTTCGTTTTTTATAGAGCAATTTTCAGGTTTTGGTTGTGTTGGGGTTTGGGTTCCAAAATGCTTTGCGAGATAAATCTAGCTTTTGTTCGTATTTAGAAGAAACATTGTTAGTGTTGTTTGGTTTTGCGAAATATCCACCATTTGTGAAATCTACGGAGGCCCTACTATTTGAGATTCGCAAGTATGAGCAGTTTGGCCATCAATTGCAGAGATTCTTTTTAAAGCAGTTGCAGTTTTAAATAAACATCCTCATGAGTCAAAAAAGTGGCTCCTTAAAATGTAAATTATCCAGCAACCATTTGAATTATGTCTATGGATCCTTTATATGTCGTATGTTTCTGAGAATCTGAAGATATCATACTAATTCATACGGATTACAGGACTAGGAGATGAAATTGATGGTACATTTTGTTGGGGAATAATGGTGGTTGTTTTTCTATTTAATAAAGCACTGATTTTGACTGTAGATGAAGGGCAGCTACCTTGTAGTTTAAAACTTATCTGGGTTTATTCCTTTGATTATTTGCAAATTAATTTTGGGTTTTATATGGTGACAAATACTGATGTTCTATTTGAATCAGGGAAATTTGAAATGTCTTTTGAATTGTCTGGGCAGGGCACCCATCCGGAAGTGTGTAGGTTTGATAGTACTGAGTGCATAGGGTACTAAAGTATCAACCATTCGATACATGCTCCATTGCCATAAACTAGAAACCTTAACTTTCTCTGCTGCGTTGATAATTGCTTTTCGGTAATCATTCAATTGATTTGGAATATTCTGACTTTTCAGATTTACGTGCATTTGATTCAGTAAACTAATTCCTAAGCTCTCGTTGCGATGGCTCGACTTCGAAATGTAAGTTACTGATCCGTATATTCTTTCTAAACTTCTATTTTAATGTTATTGTTTGAATGACATCTCCTCCTACTGAGATATGTGTGTGAAACAATTGAATTTGAAGAACAAGAAGAGGATGGTTATTAAGCCTATTGTGAAGAACAAGCAGCCAATTGTCAATCAAGTGACTGGAGAGAAGATTCCAAAGAGTTTTGTTTTTTCGAGAACCAAGCTTCCCTCTTCCCTGAGGCAATTGGAAATGGATTTGAGGAAATTGATGCTTCCGTATACTGCTCTTAAGTTGAAGGTACTGTTGTCTATCTTTTAACATTTTTTCTGCTAGAGATTGCGGTTGTCTCTCATTCTAGCAAATTTATAATTAATTTTCCAAACATTAGCCTGTGGACCCACCTGTGCAGTACATACATATGCATTCATACATATAGATATACATATGTATAGGTATATTCATGATGTTTATAATTCATGGTATATTAGAACAAGTGTATACAAGTATTCATGAAGATAATGATTAATATATTGAAGGCCCAGTAGGTTATAGTTTGTGTTTTAGCAACAAATAATAGTAATATGATTTACTGTGAGAAATATTCTTAGTTTATTCCAAAAACTAGGTAAGTTCATTAAACAACAATGCCTGAATGCATACAAGGAATCTTATGAGTCACCAGTTTGCATGTTGTTAGTATATCTGACTCTTATGCAATGACATTTGCAGCAATGTTTGCTAAGAATGTTTACTTCCTATACATGACAAGCTTCTCAAATCTTCTCTATAATTTTATTCCAGTCTTTCTTCTGGTGGTTATGGATGTATGATTATTGATGCCGCTGGTTGCTCTAAAACTGCAGGAAAAAAAGCAGAACAAGCTCAAAGACTTTTTAAATGTTGCAGGACCTATGGGTGTCACACATTTTCTTATATTATCAAAAACTCATGCTGCACCATATTTGAGGGTTGCCAGGACTCCACAAGGTCCAACTCTTACATTTAAAGTGCATGGGTATTCATTGGCCATTGATATTGTTCAGTCTCAGTTGCGGCCTAGATGTCCTCAAGATCTCTTCAAAAATTCTCCTCTGGTAATATCTCAAGATATTTCAGCCTTGTTTTCTATGAATACTTTCTGTCGTAGACTTTTCTAAGTTTCTTTGTCGATGATGATCATGTAAATGGGTAGCTTAATGTACGAGGCTTCTGACATTGCAAACTTTATAGATGGTTTGACGTTCGCAAGCCTTGCCTTGCATTTATAATATTCTTTTTCCATGATTTAAACCTGTAGCCTTCTGGTTATAATGGAATGCTCCTATTGTTGGGCCATTGTTCACCCTCAGTTGAAGCTTATGAATATGTACAAAGTCATTCAATCTGATAGCCTTGATGAAACTAATTTTTTGGACTATTTATTGAAAAGGTCATATAGAAATTGACCTTTTAGCTCCTCTTAATCTGTATTCCAAACTGAACTCCAAGTTGATGTTGCCCCTGCATAACTGATGCAATACCCTGTGTATTAAAAAGGAGTGAAATTTCTCAGTCCACTCACAAAAGATCAGCCTAGGTAATGTAGTAAAAATTGATATACGCATCCAGCAGTTAAAAAAAAGATTTTACTTGGTGGAAGGGAATGAAAAATTGGGATTTATTTGAGTCGGATACTTATGCTGAGAATTTATTTATGGGTGGTATTGGGAGATTCCTTTTAATGTGTTTTGTATTTGTGTCACTAATGTAAGGAGATTTTATTTCCAAGGAATTTTTGATGGGTGGTATCGGGAAATTTCTTTTAGTGCCATTTGCAGAAGTCATTCCTTCCCTTGACTCCACACCTTTCCCTTCTTTATCACTCTTCCAGTATTGACTATTCCATGTTTTAAAAATTGTGTCACCAATTACCCCATAGCTCCATCCAGTTGCCATGCATGACCTCCACGAGCACCTTTACTGCCACCAACCTCTTTTGATTTCTCACTAATGGGGAAGAAATGCATTTAAAATGTCATTTATGATCACCCAATCAGAGGGAACAAGGAATTACCATATAAAATTGACTAATCACTTCTAATTGTTTCATGACAATGTTGAGAGATTTTGCTACTACTTGCATAGAAGATTGGCTCTTGTGGCACCTCTGATTGGCCTTTGAAAGACAACAAACACTATTGAGTTTGGTAATGCACTTGTGTGGTTGTCAATGTTCCTCTCCCATTTTCTGATAGCCTTGATGAATTTTCCCACCTATGTTTCTACTAAGTTTTCGAGCTATTTATTGAAAAGGTCATATAGAAATTGACCTTTTGGTTCCTTAATATGTATTCCAAACTGAACTCCAAGTTGATGTCGCCCATGCATAACTGAAGCAATACCATATGTATAAAAAAGAAATGAAATTTCTCAGTCTACTCACAAAAGATCAGCCAAAGTAATGTAGTAAAAATTGATATATGCAGCCAGCAGTTAAAAGAAAAGATTTTACTTGGTGGAAGGGAATGAAAAATTGGTATTCATTTGAGTTGGATACTTATGCTGAGAATTTATTTATGGGTGGTATTGGGAAATTCTTTTTAATGTATTCTGTATTTGTGTCACTAATGTCAGGAGATTTGATTTCCATGGAATTTCTTATGGGTGGTATAGGGGAATTTCTTTTAGTGCCATTTGCCGAAGTCATCCCTTCCCCCGACCCACACCCTGTCCTTCTCCATCACTCTTCCAGTATTGTCTACTCCATGTTGTGAAAACTGTGTCACTATCCACCCCACAGCTCCATCTCTCAGAGCTCCATCCAGTTGTCATGCGTGACCTCCACATGAGCACCTTTACTGCCACCAACCTCTTTTCATTTCTCACTAATGCAAAAAAAATGCAATTACAATGTCATTTATGATCTCCCAATCAGTGGGAACAAAGAATTACCATATGCTAGAAGAAAATTGACTGATCTCTTCTAATTGTTTCATGACAATGTTGAGAGATTTTGCTACTACTTGCATAAAAGATTGGTTCTCGTGGCACCTCTGATTGGCCTTTGAAAGAAAACAGACACTATTGAGTTTGATAATGCACTTGTGTGATCATCAATGTTCCTCTGCCATTTTCCTCCATGAATTTTCTTGATTCCTTGACTGATGTCTTAAGTGTTTGCATCTGCATTTTCGTGGCTATTTCAGTATGTTGACAATAGGGGTGGTAGGATGATATCAGTGTGATTAGTTTTGGTTTTAATTTTCCTGACTGATATGTGAGGCCTGGCTGTGTTACATATGATGATGACTAATTCCAATTCGGTGGAAAATAAATTAAATCTTCCCTGCTTCGTTTAAGGTTTAAAGCATTGTCATTTTAAGGTTAAATGATGATGTTTTTTCGTTGTTGCTAATAGAAACTTGACGGCGATTGGATACAGGTGTGCGGTATAAAAGGAATATTAGAACACAGTGATACTAGGGTTGAATTTAATTAAATCCAAGGGTACTGGTTTAATTAAATCCAAGGGTACTGGTCTGTAGCTCAGCTTGACTTCATGGTGCTTGGATGAAATTTGCCCTTTTACATGTCTTCTATTTCTCCTCTCCTTTTTGTCTTTTTTTGGCCTGGGCTTAGTTTTGGGGAGGGATGTTTTGATTCAGGCCATCTACAATGCCACCAAAAGTGGTGCTTCTGACCGAATATTTCCTGTAAATGCTTTCTTTTGAGAGATCTGTTATGGAGTTTATTATTAGTTCCTATTGCTTTTGTATTTTCCAAAAAATTATGATTGGCCCCTGTTGAATTCATTCTACTTTACTGATAAAATGGAGAAAGGTTATGAAGGAAAGTCAACTATTTCCTGATTGGACTTTTATACATTGGACTTACCATTTTAAGTGTGTATCTCGTATAGGGCAAGTAAAGGAACCATTAACTTTGCATGGAAGCAATTATAAGTTTTGACATGAAATCAGGCTGCTAGGAAAGTGTGTATTTCCCAGGTATTGTTCAATTGGAATTAGGATATTTGTGGATAGATTCAATTGTTTGGTTTGCTTGTGACTGTTACATTGAAGTAATACAATTTAAAGGTGAAGAGGGTGGCGCAATGCATACCAAAGTGTGAATTAATAAGTATGTTAGAATAAGAATATCTAACTCGTCCCTGAACTACCCAAACAGTTACATAATGATGTTCATATGTAGGCTGGGTTGTCAGTAAATGTCATCAAATAGGTTCCTAGAAACCTAAAAGCTAAACTGTTGTCAAAATGCAAGAATGTGACTGGAATTCGAAGACAATAAAAATGTCTTTTATAGCTTATATATGAAACAGACATTGATGTTTGCATGATAAACATTTTTTATGGCCATCTTTAGCATTTTTTGTTTGCTGATAGAACACTTCGAAAAATTACCTCATCAAATAAATCTCCACTTTCTTTTATTTTCTTTTTCCTAGAGGTTATAGTTGTGCTTTACCAAAATAATAATAATTGTTATTATTATTATTATTTTTTGTGATATAGAGATATGAATGCATATATCTGATCTTTGGATAGCACAATGTGGAAGTATGATCCACTAGCCCACCCTTTCTTCTATTATTATTTCATCATTATTATTTTTCACTATTTTACTACCATTAAGTCTTCTTTTTACGGTTCATTTATTAATATGTAAGGCATGACTATGAAGATCAGGGTTATCTGTCTTCTGATAATTTTTGATCTGCCATTTGTTGACTACCGGTGGATAACATATCTTCCTCTCTTCGCCCTCATCTTGAATCATTCTTGGCAGATTGTTCTTTCTGGCTTTGGAACTGGCGATCAACATTTAAAGCTGACAACCATTGTGTTTCAGAACATGTTTCCAGCTATAGATGTCAATACAGTAAGTTGTAGATGGTACACCAAATGGATCATTTGCTGGACATATCTGTTTTTCTTATTCTCATCTTATTTCATATATTTCAGGTTAAACTGTCTTCGTGTCAAAGAATAGTGTTGCTAAATTACAACAAAGAGACAAAACTTGTAGATTTTCGGCATTATTCCATAAGATTACAGCCTATTGATGTGTCCCGCAGAATTAGAAAATTTGTACAAAACCATTTGGTGCCTGACTTAAGGAACCTGCAAGATGTGAGCGATTTTGTCACAAGGTACTAATACACATGCATTTTGATTCTTTGTAGAGTTTTTTAACCCTGTGAACTCCTTTGAGTTTGACAATATATTCTTGGACATTTCCTTTGTGTATTGATTGCTAATAATCACTGGACGCACATTGTTGCTTCTTGTTGCTATTCACCCCACAAATTTGCATGCGTGTTCATTTTTATCCTTTTTTCTACAATGACGTTCATTATTTCTCTCAACAGGCTAACATTCTATCCCTGATCTGTGTTTCTCCACAAGAGGCAATAACCTAATAGAAAAAATTTTGTTTCTTTACTTCATGATTCACAAAGCCTTGAATACACTTACCTTACGGAATTAACCTTTTTGATACCCCCTGCCACTATCCTGTACCTCCAGGGCTGGTTATGGATCTGAAAGTGAAGCAGATGATGAAGCTGCAACGGTGAGCCTAGCAAGTGATCTTGGTAGAGTCAACAAGGCTTCTACAAAAAGTGCTGTCAAGCTTCAAGAGATTGGACCCAGGATGACTCTTGAACTCATAAAGATTGAGGAAGGATTGTGTTGTGGTGAAGTCATCTTTAATGCATACGGTATATGCATCTGACCATCTCCTTTTCTTCAGCATCATTCTTGTCTTTGCAGTCTCATTTAGAGTATTTATTAGACGACTTGCTAAAATTGATTGGTTTTTATTAGTAGTTGCTTTGCAAGATCAGTGGGACTCTCATCCTTTTTGCTTTTCTTCTTTTATTTTTTTTCTGGTTGGCAGGGGTTTTAAATTTTCTTTACTTTCTTGCTACCACCTATTTACTTGTCTATTCCTTTCCCTCTCTATATATATTTTTATCATAACCATATTTAATCACNGGTTTTAAATTTTCTTTACTTTCTTGCTACCACCTATTTACTTGTCTATTCCTTTCCCTCTCTATATATATTTTTATCATAACCATATTTAATCACCTCTATCATTTGAATCTTTTTTTCACTTCATTTTCCCTTCTGTTTATTTAATTCAGGTAAATTCTAGTTTGGGACAGAGATATTTCTAATTCAAGAAATGGTTTTCTTCTGTGTTCTTAATGCTCTTCCATTATTAAAAAAACAACTTGAAGTCTGCACTGAAAGAGAATTTTAATACTACAAGTCACAATCTCGCATGCCCTTCTATGATGTGAAGGAGCTTTGAAAGCAACTCCTTCAACTACTTGTAAGCACGACATTTTCACTTATCTCATGACCAAAATTGAGGTCATTTAGTCCAGTGACCACCCATTATATATGTAGTGGATGCTTCATATGATGGAGGCAAGGATGAAATGACGGCCCTTGCATGAAGGGGCTTTTTACTAGTTTGCCTTAGTTACTAAGGCTTTTTCCTATGTTCAACACAATTTCTGATCTAGATTAGGAAAAAACCTTCATTTGCTGACCAAGAAGCTGCTTCAATTATATCGAGCTCCTTTTCTTTCTTCTTGTTCCCTCTTCTACTCTCGTCCCCTTTCTCCATACCAATTGTACTGCTCTCTCAGTGGTGGCTCCACATCACTGGGGCCTACACCTTTGCTAGGAAAACTACCCAGGCTTTGTGATCTAGCCTACCTGTTAGGCCAAATCAGGCCCTGCAACTAAAGGGGGTGACAACAACTATTAAGTCTTCAATCAGAAGATGAGATTTGAAAAAAATATCTGCACTTGTTCTCCATTTAAGGTATATAAAATTCAAGGATGAAATTTTATAAGAAGATGAGAAATGTAATACCTGAGTACTAAGTATGATATATACGACATTAGAAATTATTTAAATTAAATGAATTATTGAGGATGATTGTAGGTTCGGGTGAGAAACTAAATATTTTGTGGTTTGAAGTGGCGCCTAATGGTTGCGTAATCGGCACTCATGTGCTAAAAAGTAGGGTTGGTGCCTGAGGGGCGCATGAGCTACCCATCAACGTTCATGAGGTAGTATCTCTGCACCTGATATTCACATAAAGAATGCTCGTCTGCTGATTCTAGTAGATGGGCTTATAATGGCACACCTTATGGGCACATGAGTGGTGCACGTGCATTGCCTGCAATTAGCCTTTGCGCGTAATTGGTGCACAATTGGTGTATATGCGCTAGTCTGTGTATAAAGGTGGGTTCACCTTTCTTTTAGCTCATCTTCGGAGGAAAAATGTGAGAGAGAGAGAGAGATAGAAGTGGAGAAGAGAGAGGAAGAATGAAGATGATTTGAAGTGATTTTGAGCTACAGCTTGGTAAACCATCTTAAGGCAGGAGTATTTCAAGTCTTTTTTTTCACTTTGTTGTTGAATTTTTAGAAGTTCTTCATTTCTCAATGTAAATATGAGATTATTGTTCATACATCCCATGCATGTGATCATCTATGCTTTCCTTAATGTGTGGCTTGCATGGATGACTTTTCTTTTATAAATTTCTTAGATTTTGAGGTCCTTTGTACAATATATGTTGATTTTTCTAAAATTTACTGAAGTTTATTGAAGAATACTTCTTGGCATGTTCATTTTATGTAAGGATTTTGTGAAAGCTCTATAATATTATTAAGTCAAGTATTTTGCTTCCAAATTTAGAAAATTTATTCATTTTTGTAGAGTTTTTATTTGTTTAAGAAACAACTATTTAGAGAATTAGCGGAATATATTTAAACATGTCTTATTATATTAAATTATAAGCAAATGTCATATACTCAACATACATAGGTTAGAAAAGTGATGTTCGTCCACGTTTATATGGTATAATATATAGTTAGTCCATTTATAAATTTTAAATAGTGGCGTATGATCTGCCCTATGGGAAAAGAGTGCAGTCTGATCGTTGACCCCTTTGGTGAGGTTTATCAATAATCATTGGTTCTTAGTTTTTGCACGTATTTATTTGATATTTTGCTTTTCTTATATATTGTGGTGAATTGTTATCATTCTTCATATTTTGTCATATATTCCTGCGTGGATATATATATGCTTTACTCTTGTGAAATTCACCATATTTCAGATTAACGGGTATGGGATCACTTTGCAAGGATTTGGACTGAAAGAGTTTTGGAGGATTTATTAGAAGATGTTTAATTTTTCTTATAGTCATTCGAAACAATATATAAAAACAACCTAGGTTACTCTGTTATTGGTTGTTAGTTATGTATATGGGATTTGTAATGCCTGGTGGGACAAATTTTAGGTTGAGTTATGCTTGATTGAACATCAGATAATTTTACTCTGGCGATAATTTGATGATATTGAATAGGTTTAAGAGGTTAAGGTCAACGGGAGGTTTTGTCTGTATCCTGGGATGGTTATTTTTGTATTATTTTGATGCATTTGAGAATTTATTGAAGTTTTGTGCAGCATCAGATTCCGATTATAGTTTATGTTCTTATTGTTATGTCTTTGAATTGGGGTTGGGACATTGATACTTTGTACGGATACCATGCATAGACAAGGTTGTTCATGTTTGTTCGCTTACTGCAACTGTTCACAAATATGGGCAGCCGGGTTCCAACGGGGATAGTCAAGTCGTTTTCTTGGACTGCATACTTTGATGATATGGATTGTTATAGCCCATTCCGATTCAACCTAATCGTGATGACACCCTGTACATGTTATATTACCGGAATTATCAGAATGTTAATTGGATAGCATACCAATGTATGTCCGTTTTTGGAATCCTCGATACGAGCAAATTGTTGGCTGTATAAAGAGTTTGAATTACTTATTTTACTACTACCTACATGGGATGATACCGAATGCTGACTCCGCAATGGATTAGTTCCATGGGCGTTCTGTGGAATCAGTGGCTAGAAGCAAGACTATTTGTGATTTTCAATTTTTTTATTTATAACACTCGTTGATAAATGTTTTTAGAGAATGTGGAGGTGACACCAATTGGATCCAACATTTTGGGACATTGTACAAACACTGTTGTTTAAATGATTGTTATCATTGGGCCTCGAATTCTCAACTAGTTGAACCCTTGGACATGTCTCAAACTCAAGCTGGCAGAAAAAAGTCTGAATTGTGATCTATGAGCAAGGAGGTTCGGGTGGTGGGTGGACAAGAAACACTGATACCAATACCTCCACCCTATGGCTCTTACAATCTGGCATTATCGTCCAGGTTGATATGTGAATTCGACTCCTTGTTTGAGTTTAGATATTCGTTTGCCACTTCATTTTCCCAACATGTGTATCAATGGCCTCAAATACTAGCAGAAAATGTTTTCCCGAGTTTTCTACGTATTATATGCTGCTAGGATTATCAATGCAATTGTCATCCTCGTCAGTGATGAATGATTTTTTTTTTTTTAATATTTGGGCTTTTATCTCTTATACCAGTGCATATCTTGTCATGAGTTGTATCATACCTTTCCGAATAAAAACCATGAAAATGAATTTGTGAAAGAGTTGAATGCTGGGACAAATGAGAAATCTGATAATGACGAAGAACCACCAATTCCGCCACCGGTGCTGCAGTGGCATCCACATGATGTTCCATCGTGTGAGAAGCCTCAATTAATTATACAAAGAAAGCATAATTTTGTTATGTAATTTTAAAAAAAAATGTTGCAATTTTTATTTGAAATTAATGAGTATATTGCGTGTGAGTTACCAGATTTGGTGAGAAATTAGAAGCCTCAATGAATGGTTTCGTAACTGTAGACTTCACGGGCTTGACTGAATGGGGGAGATCCTCGCATTCAGGGCTTCAAGAACACTTCCTTCCGTAATAAATTTTGCAGCGTCCGATTTGATTCCAACACAGTTGAAGTATCAAGGGCTTTTCCCTGATACTCAGCTTCTCTCTCTCCGTCTGCGGTTCGGAATCCTCATACAAACTCGTCAATTTCCTGTTATTCGGAATGAAGAACTCACCGAGATTGTGCTAGTTTTGAAGTGAAATCAGCCATTCAAGATTCTATGCGAGGCGAAATGCAGCCAGCAGTCGCTCTAAAGATCGTCGAAGATCTAAACTCGGTGTCCGTGGACGTTGAAAATGGTACATCTAACACTTCATTTAATTAAAGAGAAGCGAAAGCAACAGGAGGAAGACGAAAATAAATCTGTTTTTCATGCTATGTGTGTCTTCTTCGTAATTTCTAGGGTTTGTTAGATATTTTTGAAGTAAAAGTGATGAATATTTGAATTAATTATTTAAATTAATGAGATTGGTCAGGATAAACATATACATTTATTGTATTTTCTGTGAGACTCACGTTAGTGGTTGGTTTAATATAGAATTAAAAACACAAGAAAAGA